>JAJLTU010000081.1:0-26657 GCA_030568295.1 Myxozyma neotropica
ATGACGAAAAACCCTATGACGAAAAACCCTATGACGAAAAACCCTATGACGAAAACCCTATGACGAAAAACTCTAGGACGAAAACCCCTATGATATTACTTGCATCCACTACATCTTGATTTTGAATTGATATTGATTTGAACTGCATTTGTTCCCCAGAATTTCCAAAGTGAGTAAAGCAGGAGCAGACAATCCCTCGTCGATTGCATAATATACTTGTTTTCCTTTACTACAAATAAACCTCCTTGAGACCGAACCGTACTCTTCACATCGAACTTGTCAAGAAGCATTTGATTTTATCAAAAATTGCGTATAGGGCGCTGATACTGTGCTTTCACCAGATCCATGATAGCACACACAAGGGGCTTGCTTAAAGGAAGGATACGGTTCTATTAATAATGTATCATAGTATTTACAGTAATGTAAACCATTTGCCTCGAGCATGTATAACCTTTGCAGTCAGTGCGAAACCGGCAGCAACTAAAACCAACCCTCCTGAAAATATAGACATTGCATAAAAGCGATTTTGATCACCCAAAAGTGCTCCGGCAATAGGCGAGCCTGCTAAGGCGGCAAGCGCCGCAATAGCTGAACATGCTCCAAACCTCGCTCCGATAGATTGAACTGGGGAAATCTCAGCAATCATAGCCATCCAGATTGACGTTGTAGGGCCAGAGGTAAACCCATAGACGGCACCATAGGCAAATACTTGTGCATTAGTATGCGCCGGAATCCAAAGCGCGAGGGAAAATATGCCTGCAAGTGCTGAACTGCAAATGAATATATTGAACCTTCCGATTTTATCGGCGCAGAATGCAGGTATGATACGGCCCAAGGTGGTTGCACCATTTTGAATAGATGGAAGATAACCAGCCAAGTTTGACGAAAATCCAACCTTCTCGCGTGCAAAACTAGGCAAATAATTCAATGGAACATATGCACCCAAATATACGCAAAAAACCGATGCTGTGAGAAGCGAAAAAGGGAGGGATTTGAATGGAGAGAGGTACATATCTCGAAACGAAATTCGCTTCTCCAAAAATTCGTGCTCATCCATTTCTCCTTGCTGTCGATGCCAGCCCTTTGGCTGAATACGTGAACTTACGCAGACACATGCGATAAGGCCAAGAGCTAAAATCAAAAACCCGAGAGATCTAGCAGCCCATCCAAATCCAGAACGGTCATTTACAGAGCGAAATATAAAGGGCATAATCGTACCACCAAAGGCTGCACCGGATGTAGTGATTCCCAAGGCTATGCCGCGTTTGGCTTGAAACCATGTTGAGATTGACGTAATGCAAGTGGTGAAAATCAGAGATGAGCCGATACTTGTACAAATGCCTTGGGCTAATATAAACTGATAATACTCTTTGCATAGTGATGTGGTCATTACTCCAAGCGTCATAAGCAGCACTCCGGGAAAAATTAATGGCTTCGGCCCAAATAGGTCAAATAAAGGGCCAACCACAATAGCACCAAACGTTAGGACGAACGTTTGAAGAGACGTAATCCAGGAAATCGTCGATGGTGCATAGGCCGCCAGCTGATTGACTTCATAATGCTCTTGAAACACACCCATAATATTTGTGTATCCAAAGGAACCCATCACGCCCGCAAATGCTCCAAGGACACATAACCAAGCTGTGATAAAAATTTAGCAACAGAAGGTTAGTGAGACAGCCACACTACGGTAATGCACGCACCTCGCGCTCCAGTATCAGGATGGTACTTTTCATGAGGCAAAAGTTGATTCCCACAATTTTTCAGCTCATTTGTAGTAGGAACCGAGTTCGTCTCTTTGTCAGAACAGCATTCTGCGCTCGTCAGATCCATTATCTTAAAATCTCGTGCAACAGACTGATGAAGATGCTTATTTTGTGTCTAAAAGATATAACTCCTATTAAGTGTACCCGGCCAGCATTGAAGACGTCGAATTTCTATGTTGGGGTTGCGTCATAACATCTTGGAGGTACACAATGAGTATTATTGGATCGATGGTGCAACTTTCAAGCCAGTTCTCGTTTCCAGGGTTGGGATATATTATCAGTGTAAGAATAAGGGGTGCGTACTGTCTGACGTATTAGGTTGTGAATCAGACCCGCCTCAGGTGGATTCTTCCCAAATGCCTATTAATTTTATCGGCTGCTGAGACCTCACGAAGAGTTGACTAGGTAGGCCGATGATTCAGTTTCACAGAATTCTTATTCGGCAACACCTAATTCAACACATTATCCAAAAAGCTCTTTACTTGGATCCAATGCTCAGCAGTTAACCCGTGGTACTTAGTCCAGATATCATTTCGAACCGGAGCCAAGAGTCTCACAGCAAATCCAGATTCCAGATAGGCGAGTCACTCTCTTCTTGGGCGCTGCGTACTACAGAGGATACTTACCTGCAGTCCATATGCTGAGAATCTGGTAGCATAGCTCGGCCTCTCTACGCTTTTATTACGGAAGTGGCTCATACTTTCTTTAAAAATTAATATTATTAAAAGCGGCGAAAACCATCCGACGAATCCCTGTAGTGAGCTGTGTTAAATTGGTTTAGTTCCCTTTGGTGAGTGGGGCTATCCGCATGCAAGCGCCTAATCGTCAATTAGTCATGCGCACCTTATAATAGTATGAAGATAAGCGCAGCTGGATCGATGGCGCATAGCTAATCGCTACCTTGTTATTGGACAATTGAAAAAGTCTACTATCTGTCGAGCGTAAATTAGATATTGAAGATTGGTGGTAAACGTTAGACTTATCTTATCGGAAGAGATTGTGTTCATCGCGATAGAGCTGGCCGAGATATTGAATTTGGCCGTTGCTGGGAGGCGTATGCGCCACCGCAATTGCACCGCACAGACCACGGCGGTTACTCTGCAAGCGATCACTAAACCCAATTAAGTTCTCAGCCGTATTCCCTCCTATCGAGCAAACTAGGGCCTGTCAAGCTCCAAAGGTAACTTGCCTTAGAGCCGAGGTATTGCGCAAATAATGAGCCCTATGACGGTATATTTGTAGAATGAATGTTTAATGGTCAAATCTTGATGTCGTCGTGGGGTAAAAGCTAGTTTATTTCGTCATTAGAGGTATGAGAACGCCAATATTCTCATAGCATTTCTAGTCTTGGCTAGAACCATTAATAATTGCGCATTATCAATTAGAATATTGCTTGGCAAATACACTATGAGGATTGCCTCCACTTGCAAAGCTCCGTAAAGTCTGTCTCGGGGATTTCTTATCTGCTGCTCGTCATGCTGGCCACCGGATGGTAGGAACCGGTAGTTAGTTGCAACATGTCAGACACGAATTGCAGTAGATAACTTTGAAACTGAATACTCTATTAAGAAAAATTGCCTGGTGGTGAATGCAGTTATCGTATCTGTGGGCGCTAATAGGTTTCTCGTCAATCTTATAAAGCTTACCATCCCGTCTTGGCCCGCCTTGGTTGCTCTGCGCTCTCCATGTTTAATCGCCCAGAACTCTTAGCGAAGGAATAATACCAAGGTATGAAATTTTTGGCTTATGTTTTAACAATTGCTATAATTAACTGTGTTGAAAAGGAATGGAGTCGTTTGATGAGAACATAAAGACCATCGTTCGATTGGAGTCGGACTCCAACGACCAGTACTCGGATGGCATTAATGAGAAGAAGGATACCATCTTGATTACCGAAACCGAGGATCTTATGCCCCATAGCTATGATGCTATTATTGACCGTATTAAGTCTTCCGGGGATATGGACGATTTGCTTGCCGAGGATGCAGATTTTATTATTGAAAGGATGGCGACGATGAGCCCTGAAGAATCTATGGATGTTCTTACTGCTGCAGTCGACTATCATACAACTGACATTAACTTCCCATCTTCAACTCTTTTAAAGATTACTCTTCTTGTTCAAGGTGTCGAGGCGTATCCTGAGGGTGAGGTAGAATACGATCTTGATATTCGTCTCGAAGCTTGCATGATCAAGTACCATTCTCCTTATCCCGAAGTGCGTTCCGTCGTCCGTCCAGTGGACGATCCCACTATTCCTGTGGAAACTTTCCGAGCCTATCTTGTTGCCTTTTTTTGGGTTGTTATTGGGGCATTTGTTAATCAGATCATGTCGTACCGGCGTCCGTCCATCTCTTTGTCTTCTCAAGTCATCCAAATTCTGATTTTTCCGTGTGGCCGCCTTATGCAATATATCCTGCCAAAGAAACGAGTAGGATTTGGAAAATATAAATTTGACTTGAACCCTGGTCCGTGGTCGTTTAAGGAACAAGTATTTTGCAGCATTATTGTTAACTGTAAGCTCACCTACTGACGAAAATGCAAAACAATTTAACTGATACATATATTCAGGTGCCGCAACTGAAAGTGTGTTTAATAGCTATATGCCTACCATGAGACTCAGCATGTTTTATAATCAGCAATGGATGAATTATTCATACTCGCTCCTCATGGGACTTGCCTGTCAATTCTTTGGCTTTGGTATGAGTGGATGCCTCCGCAGATGGGCGGTATATCCTTCCAAAGCTGTATGGCCGACAATTCTTCCTGTATTACAATTGAATCGAACGCTTTTGATACCCGAAGCTAAACAAAATATTAACGGTTGGACGATTACAAAGTACAAGTTATTTTGTATTCTTCTTCCTTGCTCTCTGGTTTATTTTTTTCTTCCTGATTTCTTGTTTAAGGCACTCAGCACATTCAATTGGATTACTTGGATTGCTCCAAATAACAAGAATTTGGCTTATGTGACGGGATCATCGATTGGTGTGGGATTCAATCCGATAACTACCTTTGATTGGTCTGTTATTAATTATTCGTCACCTCTTATTATTCCTTTCTTTGCAACTGCCAATCGCTACTTCGGCTGCATGATGGGAGGTGTTGTTGTCCTGATTTTGTATTATACTAATTACAAATACTCTGCATATCTTCCTCCCAATACAAGTACTGTTTATGATCGTTATGGACTTCAATACAATACGACGCGTGTGCTCAACGACGACATGACATTTAATGTGGAGGCTTATCAAGACTATTCTCCTCCATATATATCGGCTGGTCAAATCATGTATCAGGCAGTTGCATATACAATCTATACATTTGCGTTTGTATATATTTTTGCTAGCGAGTGGCGTACCATGGTTGAGGCGTTGAAAGGATTCTACCGAGGTCTCAGATATCGGAAGTCTTCCAACTACGAACAGTATATTGATCCCGTTTCCGCTCATATGAGAAATTACAAGGAAGTTCCAGATTGGTGGTATTTGTCTTTGGTTGTTGCTTCTGTTGGAGTTGGTATTGCAGCTGTCGGTGCTCCCATATTTCCTACTCAAACGCCAGTATACGTCGTTGTTGTTGCTGTCGTCGTTGCCGTTGGTTTACTCGTTCCGTTCATCGTTCTCTATTCAACTACTGGATATTTTATGTCAATTAACAATCTCGGTACTATTCTTGGTGGTTATTTGCAACCTGGAAATGGACTTGCATGCATTTTTACGCGTACATTTGCTTACGGCGTCGACGAGCAAAGTGAAACTGTTGTTGGTGATCTCAAGCTTGCACACTATGCCAAAATTCCTCCTCGAGCAGTCTTTAGAGGTCAATGTGTTGGTACATTGATCATGATCTTTGTCACGTCTGGCGTCGTTGAAATTCTTATTAGTATGGATGATTTTTGCAGCTGGGATAACAAGTCAAAGTTTGTCTGTACATTCGCGCATACTTTGTACGCTGATTCTTTATTGATGGGAGTTATTAGTCCTACCCGCACTTTTGATGAGCTTTATCCTACGTTTAAGTGGGCGTTTTTGATCGGCGCTTGCATGGCTTTACCGATGTTCTTACTTCGAAAATACTTCATGAAGCGTTTACGTTTCTTCCATCCCGTTATTTTTCTAGGTGGCTTCCTCAGGTATGATTTCATCAAGTGTATGTTTATGAGAGACGCGGAACGCTAAATATTTGATATTTTTAGATTCGGATCAACTTATAATTTGTCCTACTACACACCTGGCTTCTATGCTGCTTGCGGGTTCATGTGGTATGCTCGTACTCGTTATCTTGCTTGGTGGTCAAAGTACAACTATATCATTTCGTCCGGCATGGCCGCAGGAGTTGCATTCGGCGGTATCCTAATTTTCCTTGCACTTCAGCTTCATCCTGTTTCTCTTACATGGTGGGGTAATACTATCCAAGATGCTGGAATTGATGGTAATGGTAAAATTGCGTTAAGAGAAATTCCTGCACAAGGCTGGTTTGGTGTTCCGGCTGGATCCTGGCGCTGAAGCGTCGAGTGCTATTGGATTCTGTTGAAGTTTGAGATTTGAATTAGGTGATATAACGGAGAGGGTGTGTAGGAATCTGATAAGAAGGGATTGAGTTGCCATAAATTGTTGTAGAGTTAGTATGAGAGCAGAATTTCATATTTTCTGAATAAATCCCGTGCATACATGGACCATTGTATCGATAGGGCTTTACGATTAATGGCAAGTCCAAGAAATTTTTGAATATACTGTCAAGGTTACTGTCAAGGTTACTGTCAAGGTTACTGTCAAGGTGACTGTCAAGGTCAAACACTATTCTCGGCATCCGAATTGTATGTCGAATAAGAAAATCGCAATGAAATCGGATTCGGCATGTTCTCAATGGCGTGCTGGACTTTATCATTAATTCCGTCATCTTCTAAACTCGCTTTTTCTCTGCATGCGGGAAGTAAAATTCCTCATGTGATTGTAATTTAAAGATAGTATCAGAACTCAGAATTCCTCGGAATTGCCAAATAGGTCGCAAACTGAATTTGTCAGCAACCAGCTAATTGCAGACTGACTTCCGACGAATTTAATCTTTGAGCGCCGAGATTCGCCACAGCATTCAGAACGTCGGTTGCCTGACCGCTGGTGAAATCGATGACTCGACGAGAAAGTGATGTAGTTTGATCGACAAACGAACATCTCGTGATCAACCACCAAATCAAGGTGAGTAAGCTACTAATTTGATAATTTATTCTGCTAACTAAATTGGCAATATTACAAAGTATTTGGCTCACCTGTTATGATTGAAGGAGCAAGAATGTCGTATCTTTGATGTAATATTGAATGACTAGTATTTCTATATATGTGCAGATACCAGGTTAGTCGCCCGCATCATAACGCCTACAACCGGTAGGAATGACTCCTCATATGGACAATGACAAGTAACTAATCAATCATAGATATTCCAGTTAAATCCCTTTATCTGTTATCCATGTAATAATATCTCCTTTTTTATCTCTCATTATGTTGTACACGCGCCTCTGGCGTCATCGGCGCATCCAGATTGGTACGGCACATACTCTAATTATAATTAAGGGTTAAGCGGAAATTTTAAAGACCTATTGGAAAGAAAAAGATATAGATATCTGATAGATATCTGAACAACAATTATGGTTGAATATATTAAGAGTATTTATATATACACTATAATCAAGCACCACTAATAAAAAAATCCAATTCCTGCATGAGCAGTTATAAAAAGCCAAACAAAAGTACAAATTAAACGGCCGTGTTGCCTTTCTCAACATGCTCAATCTGAGCTTTTACCTCTGCCAGAACATCATCATTCTCATATCTGAAGCGCGCACCTTCCCTCAGCTGCTCTTCAATGCCGGCTACAAAATCCTTGTTGGTGGAGTCCTTGACGACTTCCCAGAGAGTAGGACGCCTTCCGCCTTCGCGGTCGGCGAATAAGAGATCGACGACTTCGAGAGGTCTGCGAGCAGTTTCGGGATAGCAAAAGTAAATAACGGGGATAGTCGCAAAGTTGAAAACCATAAAGACAATGTAAGATTTGTATCCGATATTCTCAATCATGACAGGAGTGATCATGACGACAGTAAAGGTAAACATCCACTGAGAGACGACAGACAGCGCACCGCCACGAAGACGAAGCTTGAGAGGAAGCAATTCGGAAGGATAAATCCACATATTTGATTGCCAGCCAAGAGTGAAGAACGTGTGGAAGATGTAAAGAACGGCAGCGGCGGCATAACCAGTTCCTTTAGTATCGATACCAACAAAGAGAGCAGAAAGCATCATGCAAATTCCCATTCCAGTAGATCCAATCATAAAGAGTTTTCTGCGTCCAAATCTGTCAACTGCCCACCATGGAATAAGCGATGAAAGGAAGTAGTAAACCTGAAGACCCCCAGCGACCAACATGGCGTTGTGAGCACTCATACCGATACTCTGCTGGAAGACATAAGGGCCGAGAGAAGACATGACGTTAACACCGGACATTTGCTGGAAGAAATTGGCTGAGAAGGCAATAGCAACGCGAGAGAATCCAGAGATACCATTGTCGCGAAAAACATCAGACCATCCTCCAACTTCCTCAGACTCGACAGCAATAGCGTATTCGATTTCCTTGATCTCAAAGGCAATTTTCTCATCCTCGGGATAGCCACCACGAAGAGCAGCCAGAGCGTAGTTTGCGGCTTCGTTCTTTCCAACCGAAGCGAGATAGCGAGGGGATTCGGGGAGGAAAGGAAGGAAGCAGAGAACCGATGCGGCCAAGAAGACTTGAAATGCGACAGGGAATCGCCACTGAACAGATCCCTCATGAGAAGCCATGCCATAGACAAGCCAGTTTGCGATAATTAGGCCGATAATCAAATTCGAGAGCTGCATTGCCATCATGCGACCTCGCGATTTGGGGACGGTACACTCGGCCAGCCAGATAGGAATGACGGTAGTGACAATACCGAGTCCGAAACCAGCGACAATTCGGCCAACGATGAACTGCGCTTGGCCAAAGGAGGTAGCTTGAATGACGGCGCCAATGATGACGATGCAGAGACCGAGCATGTTTGCGGGTTTGCGGCCGCCCAGGTAGTCAGCCATGACGTATTGGAACAGGGCACCAAAAGTAGCGCCGACTTCGTAGGAGGACACAAGAAAGCCGAGCAGGGTGGACTGCGGGTTGCCGAAATCGTTGAGGAACCGCTCGTTCGTGGTGAGGCCGCCCATGAAGCCCAGGTCGTAGCCAAAGAGCAGGAAGCCGAAGGAGCAGCAGAAGGTGACAGCGTAGAGCAAGGCCTGGCCGCGCATGCCGAGATAGGATGGTGCCTTGCCCGGCCGGGCGATGGCGACTTCGGGTGTAGACGGGTTCTGGTCTGTCATTGTGCGAAATCGTGTAGAGATGGGGATTTAGTTGTGCAAGCGACGAGGGCGGCGAGGGCGATATAAATATACAATGCCATGAGACTGGGGCAGGGCCGACAATCCGGTGTCTTCTCCGCACACCTCTTGGCGTAGGCAGACTCTGACTGCCTTCGCTGTCGCCGTCTCTCGTTCCTCGAAGGCCTTGGCTCGGGCGGCGACGTCGTGAACTAAACTCTAACCCCGCGAACCCCGCGCTCATCGATCGAGACAGTGATGCGATCGGCTCGGAGCCAACTCCGCGGGAGCTGGCAAGGACGACCGTTGTTCGCTATTGCTTCTCGTCATATGATCTCGTTCAGGTAACGCGCAAGACATGCGATTTGCAGTGGAGGAATTTGGTGGTAGACTGGTGCTGTCAATAGGAACAATGGATGTAGGGTATAGCATCTAGTGTTCAGGCGCAACAGACTGCAGATGAACTGTTAAGTTGTCGTTGTCGACTGGTACATTGGTACTTTCTCCTCAGCTGTTTGAATTGCAGACATAAATGTCTGAAGCGAATCGGGTGCCCAGACTCAGACCCACCTGAAGTGGTCGGAATAGGTCCTATTGGGGTAATACCAACCCAAGTGCCAAGCCACTCGTGACAAGTTCGAACATCTTCATGTAGAGCTCCGACGCGAAACACGAATGCTACTGAGCATACGCACGTTCGAGAGCGTGAGTATCATAATATCATAGACACGGCACCGCGCTGGCAATTTGAGAACGGTGTGGTGTTAAGTGCGATTTTATAATTTTTTTCAGTATAGGGCGACGCATTGGTATTGAAAGTTTGATACAAACAAAAGAGTTGCCGGCATATGCGACTTACGGATGTAGTAAATTGACAGTATCTACCCCGGAAACCCTTACAGATCAGTTTCGCGCGGCGTACACCAATGCAGGCCGCGCTTAACTCAATCTCTTATAAGAGATGATGTGACATCTACGTGTAAAAGAAAACTAAAAATATATGCACTGATTTATTTTCATTTCATGCTATATAATAGTGCGAACTAACTCTAACGCTGAGCTCTATACCAATTTACAAATGCACAAAAATCTTACACCTGCTCTGCAGCTGTATCCTTCTCCACGTACTCAACCTCAGCCTTTGATTCATCAACAATATTCTCATTCTCATCTCGAAGTCGCGCATTCTCTTTCAATTTCTCGACAATCATCTTGACATAAAGTGGATCCTTCGAGTTTCGGACGACCTCAAAGATAGAAGGACGAGTGCCATCTTCCTTGTCTGCGAATAACAGGTCGACGACTTCCAAAGGTTGACGAGTGGTTTCGGGATAGCAAAAGTAGACGAGAGGGATAGTGCACAAGTTAAAGATTGCAAAGACAATATAAGACTTATAGCCGATATTTTCAATCATAACCGGAGTAATCTCAACAACGACAAAAGTAAACATCCACTGCGAGACAACAGATAAAGCACCACCACGAAGACGGAGCTTCAAAGGAAGCAACTCGGAAGGATAAATCCACATGTTTGATTGCCATCCCAGGGTGAAGAACGAGTGGAAGAGGTAGAGGACGGCAGCAGCCGCGTAACCAGTCCCAGTAGTGTTAATCCCGACAAAGATGGCCGAAAGAGTCATGCAAGTAAACATTCCGATCGAGCCAGTGATGAAGAGCTTGCGACGGCCAAATTTATCGACAGCATACCAGGGTAATAAAGAGGACAAAAAGTACCAGACTTGAAGGCCTCCAGAGACAAGCATGGCGTTGTGCGATGACATGCCGATAGAGTTTTCGAAAACATAAGGGCCGAGAGAGGACATAACGTTGACACCCGACATTTGCTGGAAAAAGTTTGCGGAAAAGGCAATTGCGACACGCGTAAATCCAGAGATGCCGTTGTCATGAAAGACATCGGACCAGCCGCCGACTTCCTCAGACTCGACAGCGATCGCATACTGAATCTCCTTGAATTCGAAAGCGATTTCAGGCTGGTCAGGGAAGCCTCCGCGGAGCGCTGCCAGAGAGTGCTCTGCCGCTTCGAACTTGCCGACCGAGGCCAAGTAACGTGGTGACTCCGGTAACCAGGGAATAAAGCAGAGGACCAAACTGGCGAAAACTATCTGGAACGCACAGGGAAGACGCCACTGGACAGAGCCAGTGTGGTGCTCAGCCATGCCGTAGTCAAGCCAGTTAGCGATAATGAGACCAAGAATCATAGTAGAGAGCTGCATGGCCATCATGCGGCCGCGAGACTTAGGAATTGTGCATTCGGCAAGCCAGATAGGAATAACAGTGGTGACGATACCGAGACCAAAGCCGGCGACGAGGCGGCCGGCGATGAACTGGCCCCGCGAGAAGGACGAGGTCTGGATAGAGGCTCCGATGATGAGAATTGAGATGCCGATGACATTGTTAGGTTTCCGGCCGCCAAAGTAGTCACCGACCGCAAATTGCGCTAGCGCACCAAACATGGCGCCGACCTCGTAGGCGGAGACAAGGAACCCGAGCAGAGTCGAGTTCGGATTGCGAAAGTCGTTGATGAACTCGGTGTTTGTTGTGAGGCCGCCCATGTAACCCAGGTCGTATCCAAAGAGCAAGAAGGAGACCGAACAGCAGAGTGTGACGGCGTAGAGCAAGGGCTGGCCCTTGAGGCCCAGGTAGGACGGCGAGCCGGGGTTTGAGTCTGTCATTTTGCAGGAGGGAGTGACGAGGATATTGCAGCCAAGGGATGTCAAGACGAAGAGTGTATTCGCGTACCCAGCGGCTCCCACGGGGCCTCTTTATCTGTACTTTAGCCAAGCAGCCTCCGGTGGCAAGCGCGGCATAGAGTTCTACGGCAGACCCCGCGGGGCTCTCTCCACCGGATGCTGGTCTCGGGTTCTATTGCGGGGCCCCAACCTTAAGCTGCGGGGGAGTGCCATTTGCCCCAGAATAGGCGCATGTGGGACCGGTCAGATCCCGAGTTTTGCGGCCGGAGCCCGAAGTGCCAGACTGTGACTCAAGTGCGTAAGTGTTTGGGCTCTTTGACGGAGCCAGCGCCGAGGGCTCGCTAGGGAAGTTGCGCTTTTTGTTTACGATTAATTATATAGACGATATGGTCGTCCACCTGTCGTGGTATCACCGTCATCGTCGTCTTCACCAATGACGCTCATCACCGTTGACCTTAGCAGAGCTGCCACTGACATTAAGTACGCAGTCGCCGTGCGGACGCTGTCTGAGCCCGCCTTCGTCGCCTACGACCCCATCTTCGTCGACGTCATTGGCGAAGATGCCGCGATCGAGCTTGTCGAGTCCCGTCCTGACGACATGTTTGCCCATGAGGCTGGTGTATATGTCAAGCGCACCGACTCGGTCTACTTCACAGCCAACTTCCAGACCTCGGACCCGATTGGCTGCTACGCGGTCGATTGCGCAGACCACTCAAAGATCACAAAGGTCGAGTTTCCGGAGGTCTACCAGGCCAACGGTGCCTGCTCCTACAAGGACTGCGTGCTGTACTGCTCTCAGGGAGATCGTACACACCCATCAGCGCTCGTTCTCGCGGACCCAGTAACGGGCATGTCGGAGGTCCTCGTCAACAACTTCCACGGCCGTGAATTCAACTCGGTCAACGACGTCGTGATCCACCATGAGACCGGCGACATCTGGTTCACCGACCCGACCTACGGTTATGAGCAGGCCTTCCGACCGCCTCCGGTGCTGCCTAACCAAGTCTACCGGTTTGTGCCGTCTACAAAGCAGATCTACTGCGTGGCCGACGGTTTCGAGATGTGCAACGGACTGTGCTTCTCGCCCGACTACAAGACGCTCTATGTCACCGACACCGGCGCTGTGCAGGCGCACGCCGGTCCCGGCAACGGGCACTCGTTTTCCACCAATCTCCGCAAGCAGGCCACCATCTACGCCTACGACGTGACTCCGACCTTCGCTCTCGCCAACCGGCGCACTTTCGCATTCTGTGACACCGGCATCCCGGACGGCATCAAGTGCGATCAGGACGGCAACGTTTATTCGGGCTGCGGCGACGGCGTGCACGTCTGGGATGCGACCGGCAAGCTGATCGGGAAGATAGTCGTCGGCGGTATCGCCGCCAACTTTTGCTTTGCCAAGGGCGGAATGTGGGTCTTTGGGGAGAAGTCGCTGTTTTGGGTCAAAATGAACAAGAAGGGCGCACTGGTCCACATCGAGTGCGAATAGCCGTGACGAGAGTTTGGTGTGTGTGGGCTTGCGTTACTGCATTAGGAAGTTCCGGATTAGCGTTTCAGCTGGCTCGTGCATATGTATATAGAAGATTAACACAAATAAATAAAATGGTTTACCAAATGCGAATATTTATATTAAAAGAGATGCAACTAATAATAATGCTAGTACTACTTGGGCGCATACTTCTTAAGGAAGACCTGCAGCGCGCAGAATGCAAACACACCAACAAAACTAGTCGCGCTCACGACAGAGAACGCCATGATATACTTTGGCGCATCCTTTGCCGGAAACAGGAACGAGCCGCCGATTGTAGCCGCAGTTCCCATTCCGTTCATACAGGCAAGCGCAATGCCTCGTGCTTCGCGCTCCATGAAGCCAAACGAAGACGACGCGTACGCTAAGCAGCCAGCCGTTCCGGCCCACACGGCGGAACACATGATCACCATGAAGACATAGCGCGCGATGTCATTGTAGATTGTGCAGATGAGGATACCGGTCAGGCAGACGATCCCCATGCAGGTCGCGATTAAGTAGCCTCGGTGGTTGTGCAGCTGATGGTCACCAACCCATGACGTAATCAAGTTCACAACAAAAGCGACCGCGTAGATCGGAACTGTCATGTACTGAATCTCGGATGTGCCGGTGTAGCCCAGACTCTTGACAAGGGTAGGGTAAAAGTATGACTGAGAGGAAGTGGTATTGAGCACCGCGTATCCGAAAGTGAACAGTAAAGTTCTCCAGTTTGAAAGAGCGATCTTGAGCGCCGCCCAGTGAGAGAGCGTGGGAGTGTCGTCTTCCATGTTCACAAGCGCTTCATACTGCTTTCTCGTCACCGCAAGATCACGCTCGCGCTGCGACAGGTAGCGCGAGTGCGCAGGAAAGTCAAGCAGAGTAAAGTACGAGATCAGAGCCCAGCCGCAAGTGGCGACGCCCTCGACGATAAACAGCCAGCGCCATCCCTCGATTCCGTGCGCACCTTCCAAATGGCCAGTGATCGCGCCGGCAAGTAAGCCACCGAATGCGCCAGCAAGTACCGGCGCGGAGATGTAGATTCCGAAGCGCATCGACTGCTCCGAACGTCTGTACCAGGAGGAAAACATGAGCAACACACCGGGAGCAAAGCCTGCTTCAAAGATGCCGACGATGGCGCGGAGGGCAATGAGCTGGTGGTAGGACGTGACTTGCGACATGCCTGCGGTGGTGGCACCCCAGAGGAGCATGATAGTTGGGAGGAAGATGGACGGCCTTGTTTTGGCGAGGATCATACTGTGGTTATTGTTAATATATTCCTATACCAACAAAAATAGAACGACAAGGCATCTCACGTACTTTGTGGGAATTTCCATAGTGACGTAGAAGACAATCGTGATAACGAGGACGACGGAGTACTGGTTCGAGGTGAGCTCGAGGTCTTCCATCATGCCCGCTACCTTTGCATTTCCCACACTGCGCACAGCTGTCAGCAAACGTGAACGAGACCAAAGCACAAAGAAACATACTTGATTCTGTCGAGATAACTCAAGAAATACATAAGAAAGATCGTTGGCAACAAAAAAAAGTCGATCTTGCGCACAAGCTTCTTCTCCTCATCGCTACCGGGGCGGTAGTCGGGGATAGCCAAGGAGTCGATGGGGATGTGCTCCAATTGCTCCTGCACCTCAGCCTTCTCATCCGCGACTGCTGCAAGCACGGTCGGTTCTTCTTCCTCCTTCTTGTTGTTTCCGAGGCCAAACATGGGAGAGTTCTTCAGGTAGGAGGTGCGATGATGTTCTTTCGTCTGTAGCAGAGACAGCTCTGTCTTTATATTTGGCAGTGCGCTGTCTCAGGCTCCCGATAAGGAGTGATCCACGGTTAGATCCGCAGCCAAGAAAGCGCACGAGTTCGACAAGCAAGAACTCGTCGTCGCGGGGTAAAAATGCGGAGTCGCGGAAACTCTGTTGGAGGCGATTCCGGGGTAACGCTACCCACAATCCGGCCTAGCCTCTCGGTCACTCGCCGGCTGCCTCTCGGTCGACCTCCGAGGCCAGAAAATATTAGCTGACCGGCCGCTCACCTAAGCCGCCTCCGCCTTTGTACTACGCTGATATAAGCGCTGACTACCATTGTGCTGACGTAACTTCTTACCACTTACGTGGGGGAGCCGGCCTTCCACCGCTGGACCGGTGCTTCGTCCGTGCTCGCCCCTCCTCGGTGTCTCGTCCGACGACCCCGCGGCGCGCCCGAGATCCCACTGGCTGCGCGGGCGTATTTACATACTGAGCCTGTCCTCGATTATTCTGCATTGTCTTCGTCCTCGTCCTTCTCTTCCATCCTCACACACCCACACACATTCAATATGGTCGCGTCTCTTCCTACTATCGGCTTCTGTGGCCTCGGCGCCATGGGCGGCGGCATGGCTCGCAACCTCGCGAAAGAGGGCTTCCAGATCCAGGGATTCGATGTCTACGGGCCCTTGATGGACAAGCTCGTGGCAGCCGGAGGCACAGACTCGAAGTCCCCTGCTGAGGCCGCGAAGGGCAAGGAGTTTCTCATTCTCATGGTTGTCAACGATAAGCAGGCCGACTCGGTTCTCTTCGATGGCGGCGCTGTTGAGGCCATGGATAAGGGAAAGACTGTCATGCTCTGCTCCACCGTTCCCCCCGCCTACCTCAAGACTCTGCGTGAGCACATCGACGCTGTTGGTCGGTCGGATCTCAAGCTTCTTGACTGCCCTGTCTCTGGTGGGTCTATCCGTGCCGCGGCTGGTACTCTCTCTATTTTCTCCTCCGGCCCTGACGAGGACCTTGACAATGCCGACGTCGTTTTGAAGGCCATGTCCGACCCCCTATACCGCATCAAGGGTGGCATTTCAATGGGCCAAGTTGCAAAGATGTGCCACCAGCACCAAGCAGCGACAAACATCATCATGGCCTCAGAGGCTATGGGTCTCGCTGCCACCGCCGGTCTCAACACGCAAGAGGTCTACGACAAGGTCTGCAAGTCCATCGGCCGGAGTTGGATGTTTGAGAACCGTGGTCCTCACATGCTCGCCAACGACTACTTGACCGTCCACTCTGCCACCACCATCATTCTCAAGGACGCTACCATTGTCACCAACCACGCCAAGGGCGCTTTCTTCCCTCTCCCGCTCGAGAACATGGCCGAACAGCTTTACATCCAGGGCTGTCACACCGGCTATGCTAAGGAGGACGATGCTGGACTTTGCCGTATGTTTATGTCCTCTCCCACTCTTGTTGGTGAGCTCAAGACTTCGACTGTTGCTGAGGGCAAGAACGGCATCACTGTCGACGACATCATCAACCTCATGGCCGGTGTCGAACTCGCTTCGACTCGTGAATGCATGGCCTTCGCAAAGTTTGTCGGTCTCGATCTCGAACTTCTCGTGGACATTATTAATAAAGGTGCTGGCGCCTCAAATACCTATGAGAAGGCTGCTGGTGAGATGGTCAAGGCCGGCATCATGACTTTCAAGCCAGTTACTGATGCGGCAGAGACAAGAGATAAACTCGCCGCATCGTTGGACAAGGCTGCTGCTTTCAATCAGTTCTTGCCCATGTCGAGCGCTGCTCTGCAGGAATTGAACTATTATTTGTAATCTTTTTGCTTTTTTATATAACTTAGTCATTTGGTTTATTTGTTAATTGGGTTGGCATATAATAATACATAAAGTAAAATCATTTTGCATTACTTTTGTCATAAATGTTACTGTAGGCTTACAGTAATCTAGTATCGTAATTCATAAAATATAACGGGTGTCAGTTAAATTATAATTGACTAGACATCAAACTCTCCACTCCAACTAGGAGGTATGCTACTAAGAAAATCAAAATTCTCCAAATCCAACTGCGGCAATGCTTCACTCAGCGCACTCTCAACCATTGCCGCCTCAATGCTGTATTCCTCCATTCCAGGCTGCTGATGATGCATCATCGCATTGATTAGCATTCCGCTTTCAAGGCTTGAACTATGTGCTGCTGCATTTGCTGGTGAAGGATGTTCTGATGCGTCAACTGATGCAAGAGCTGCGGCCGCGGCGGCGGCACTTGTTGCAGTGGCATATTGAGCTTGAGCGCGCTCGAGCATTTCCGATAATCCTCTCGATATCCGATTAACTAGATGTTGACGAGAAGAAGGAGCTTTTCGAAAAACATGTACAACTCTGTCATTAATATCCAGCACAGCTTGAATATCAACTTTAACGTGTAATGAATATCGAGTTGCAACTTTCAATAAAAACACAGCTACAAAAGCAAACATTGTATGAAAGTAATGAGGCATTCCAACTAGAGATGCTTGCAATTCGTCAGATTCAAGGAGTAAGTGCAACGTATCAAATGCGGTTGAAATAGCAGCCGCAGCAATATCTTCTAAATCTCTTGAAAGGGACACGCTTTGATTCGCAATAGGTAGTGAATGATCATCGTTTCGACTCGTCGTTCCACTTGTCGGTCCAACACTCAACCCTCTAAACGCATGTGAGCAAATATAAAACTTTGCAAATCTCCAATGAATCTTTATCGCTTCACTAGGGAAATTCCCAAGTTGCTTATTCCGCGCAAGTTTTCCTGACCATGCTGCACCCCATCTATCAACCTGCATATTGAAATCACGAAGTTGCGGAATCAAGATCTTTGGAATTTGCTTTGTAGTATCAAGGCCAAATAATTCTCGTGCTCTCGAAAATATGAGTAGTAAGTCAATATGAGAGACTAATCGTAAATCTGCTTCACTCGAAAATGAACTGCTCATATGTGCTTCCCAATTCACAAAATCACGACCGACTCCACTAGGTGCCCCTTGCAATATAGAAATTTGCTCATTAGAGAGGTAAATAAGTAACCATAATTGTGATCTCTTAAATCCTTCGATTTCAGTTGCTGGCTGCGAAAGATGTGACATATGGTATTGCATCGAAACCGCTTTGCGAACAACTAAAGCTGTCAACATCCACGCTATATCTGCAAGCCAGTAACAACCCATGCATAGGGCTTTAATATCCTCAAATCCCAGTCGTGGTCTGAATAGCAAACTTGAAACTAGATTCCTCAGTTCCCTAGAAAGTTTATCAAAAACATCCGAACCAAGTGGATCATGTTGGCTTGCGACAACGCACACAGTTAGAGCTAGTAATGTCGAACGATTTCTAACTGCATTAAAGTCCGCATATTCTTGAAGATATCCATAAAAGAAATGATCAAGTCTGTTAAAGTACACTTTAGTTAACTGATCAGCTTCCGCAAGTGTAATAACGCCCCGACTAATAAAATCTGGCTCGATAACTAATCCACTAGCTTGCAAATGTAAATCATCTTGAAGCTTAGCTGCCACTGCTGCGTCATAATCGTCATCTGGTCTAGTTCCATTTACTTGATGAGTATGTCGATTAGCTCGCGTGACCTCATAAAGAGAGCGAATAGGCGCAGAAGCAAGATTATCAGGACCTAAATGTACAGCCTGAACGTTATCAAGAACTTCTTCTTCAACTTCTCGTCCAACCCCACCCCCTCCATTCTCTTTTAACAGTTCTGAGCTCTCACGGACTTTTGCTTCTTCGTCGGCAGTAGCTGATTCTTCCATTGCGAAAATGGGTGCAAGTGATAATGCTGCTCGCGCCTCGTTCAATGCAGATTCCATTCTCGAAAAATTTCGTCGCATGCGAGAATTCCAATGAGCTTGATCATTCATTAAACCTTGTAATGTCTTGTTTGGCGAACAAATTATACCCCGCTCAGCGCACCGTTTGCAAGGTGGAAGTTCATTTTCCATTATACATTTAATCTTTCATATCGCTATTAGCATAGCATTTAAAAATTCAAAAATGAAAAATTACGGAAGGGTACCTTTTGCTTTCGACATGCGGGACATGCGGTGCTCTTGCGAGTGGTGACAGGAACCATATCTGCTGCATCTTCAGTTGCCGCAGGAGGATGGATAATTTTGGATATAGACAGTCCACTTGTCCCATTCCCGTTCACCATATTATTATTGTTCTTGTTATCTCTTGAGCTGGACGAAACAGCCGACGGAGGAGTGTTGTCTTTCCCAGAAGATTGCGTGTCATCTGGCGATCGCAGAGAAGATTGAGGAGGCATATTCGTAGAGGTCGAACTAGAGACTGATAATCTTCGTCGTTGCTCCGTCGCTTGTTGCTGGTGGGCAAAATGATTCTCAGACTGCTGCTGAGCCGTGCTCCATGAGCGTTTAACCATCGTTGTTAGTATTATGTATCCGAAAATTCTCCAAAACAATGCTGTGATAAAGGATGACGGATTGTACAACCTCTGTGAAAAGGGTCGACTACCTGGCGGGAGTTTTTTGCAGACTCCGCATCTGTCGAGGTCGGCCGCAGCTTGACACTTCGCCTCACTGTGCGGTATTACCAGCCCCACAATATTAAGCTCATCGAGTCACGGCTCACCGATCACATGTGGCATTCTCCACCATTTCCTTTGTCCTCCGAAATCCAATGTCTCTAAAATGCGGATCTTTTCATCATATGCCATAGCTGCTCTATAAGCTACAAGGATGAGAGTTATATTACGCACTTGTAAGGCTGCTTAAATTGCTTGTTTGGTGGAAGGCGCGCCTATATGGACATAAATTAGATAACTAAGTTAGGTAAGATTTGATGGAGGCTTAGTAAATAACTAGCAGCTGACTTGTTCGCTAAAATTGAGATCAAAGATGACAGATAGGACGGCAAACCTGATTCAGCAGCAACAGTTTTTAGATATAAAAATGCTCGGCCGATCTGCTTGTAAGGCTTATATTTTGTAAGTTTATTGATAATATGATCGGATGTGGATACTGATGACCCTCTGACCTCGATTCCGGAGTTACGCAATGCAACACACCAGATTGCATTAGAACCTGGTACTTAACTGATGTTCCAACCGCCTTGACTTTACCCTCTCGAAGAATGGCTTATCGGTGGAAGAGGAGAAAATCCAGGCAGTACAAGCATTTGCGAAGCAATGAGGTTTATGGGTCAAGTTATTCCTCATCTCTGGCATCGCAGCACTGATTTGACAATTCGTGGCCAACAAATCACCCTGGAGCAATGACCAGCAATGCGCATTTGAGGAACTGAAGGAGCTGCGTATGTATGCCCTGTCCTAGTACTTTCAGATCGAGAAAACGAATTCATGTTGACCACTGATGCAAGCAACCTTGTATGGGTGCAGTCCTTGAAAATATGATGTCAAGAACATATTGGGGGCTACTTCTCCAAGATATCTCAACAAGCTCAAGTCAATTACAATGTCCAGAGAAGGAGCTTCTCAGCATCATACAAGCTCTCATATTTTTGCATTATCTCCTCCAAGGTTGACACTTCTATTTATGCACAAATCATTTCTCTCTGACTTATCTCTTAGCTCCGACCAATGCTCCTCAAGGTTGTATATCCAGATCGCAAGATTATTTTGCAAAATATGGCTTCTCGATTCAGCTTAGGATTATATGCAATGATTAGGACTGAACTAATGAAGTAGGTTATTATGAATTATTACAAGCTTTTGCTGATGCAGCAAAATTATTATAAAAAAGAAATAGTTATACCAGTTGATTCTGAATTTAGAATATTAGTATTAACAAAAAATAACTATTAAGAGGGTAAAAAATAAATCCGAACTAAAGAGAAAATGAAATAGTACGAGTAAATTTGTATGAATAATGAGGAACCATTGTCTATAGCAAAATATATAAGAGCCTAAAAAAATCATAAACCTGTTATTAATGAGGTGAATTACCACCACCTGAATTCGTCAGTATAGAAAGCATTTTCAACTTCGAGGACGAGCTCTCCATTATCTTCCCGCAGTTGCACAGTATTCTTCCCAGTGGCGACTGTGCGTTCTTACAATCTTATTCAATAGAAACTGATATCCCAGGCTCATGACCACTCAATCAATCTCGCTTAGCAGAGAGTTATTACTGGCCAAAAATGTTCTGAAATGTCAAAGACTCTGTCTGCACTTGTGAGACAAGCCAGAGGGCAAAGCCATCTCGCATGGCACCTGGTGGATACTTGCAACCTTTCGACATTCCTGAAATCAGATGGCCCTCGGTCGCTCTTGATTTTGTCTCTGGCATTCCCACCTCAGAAGGACAAACCAATATTTTAGTTGTGGGGGATTGTCTCACAAAATGTGCACATTTCATTCCAACTACTAAGAATGTTGATGCCAATGAGACTGCTCACTTTTTTCTTACTCATGTGGTATGACTGCATGGAGTGCGGACCTCTATCATTTCCAATCGCGACATTCATTTTCTTTCTGCCTTCTGGTTTTTTGTCCGAGCCATGCTGGGTTCAAAAATGTCTACAGCAGACTATCCAGAAACTGATTTTTAAACTGAACGCCTTTTTCTGTATCCTGTATATTCTTAGGTGCCATTCGAGAAGAAACAGAAAGACTGGTATGCCACTATCAGGTCCCGGTAGGCATATAACGAGTATTATGTCTTTATACCCAGCAACCAATACTCAATGTATATACGTAAGACTGAAATCATTAGTCCTAGAAGAATAGAGATGTCCAGCACGCAATTGTCAATTCTCGACAGACGATATTTCTTTGCGTATCCATAAGATACCATGGTAACTTAATTATGAGCACATGAATGAGCTAGCACATATCAAGTGGAAGGACTAGGAGTTGAATATGCTGACTGAATGCAAAACCTGGGATGGAGGTGAAGCAGATTATCATGATTGCGCATTTTTAAGACAATTTAAGACATTTCGTATAAGCGGTGAAGGAAGGTCGAAGTTTGGCTTATGATATGATTGAATGATTGCAATTATGAACGATATTGATGTCGACCATTTGTATAATATTGCAGGCTCTCATTTAGTGATAAGAATTTGTATTAAGCTATACTTTTATATTGATGGTAGTATATAACTGTGCCTAGTGACTAGTTATTACTATTATTATTATTATTATTATTATTTGCTACTTAGGCGAAGCTTTTGTTAAAATGAATTTCTTCGAATTTCATTGAAGCTAATTAAATCAGAATAATCAAAGTTTTTAGGCGTTCGAGGCCGCACGATAATTAAAATTGTGGCCATGCAGCTGCAATTTATTGGTGCTCTCTCGCCGGGGTGACTTCCCCACAACTCTTATTCTTCAGATAGCAGGCGCAATGCAGTAAATGAAGCAACCTCCAATTATTATCTTGGCTTGTGTGAATATGGCGCCTTACAGAAGTATATGGTGTTCGTTAGCAAGAGGTAAGGATAATTAAGAGACATCGACAACTCTGCGCATATTCCAATTGCATTTCAAACCGACAAATATAACAATATAACAAATAACCAAAAAAGAAAAACCAAAACTCCAAAACTCAACTCAGATCTTATACATATACGTATACGTAATAAGCCTTACTCAAACATTCCAAACCCGCCCGACGCCGTAGAATCAAACTCTTGAAAGCTCTGCGCCAAACTACCCAAAATATCACTAAACATTGTAACGCTCCTCTCTCCTTCATTATTCTCAATTACAGGAACATCATGATAATATCCTTTACTATTATTTGCCGCAGCTGCAGCAGCAGCTGCGACTATTGATAGTTGCGTGAATAAATTCCGTTGTTGTTGTTGCGATAACCCGGATCGTTGATCATCATCAGATTGAGTTATAATATCCAGTGCAATTTCAAGCTCTTTAAATTGTTGGCTCAACTCACTTTCCCTAGATAAAACAACAGGCGGAGAAATAAGATCTTCCATCCCCTTTGGTGTTCGAACCAGTAAAGTACTAAACGAAACTTCTTTATCGCTAACAGTAGAATTCAATTTCGACAATAATTGCCTAACTTGGATCCAAAGTTCAGCTAACGCTGCAACATACCTTTTTGCCATATAACTATCATCCGCTATCGTCTTTTCCAGTAAACAGATCTTTGTCGCCGACTTCAGGATCGTTTTAGCTCTAGAAGAGTCTGGATGTTTCGAGAGATAAACAAACATTACCGTCACGGCACAGAATGAGATATAAGCGATAAACCAGTATGAACCATTTAACTCTTCGTAGCCAAGATTATTAGCAACCGCTAAAGCCGCATCCAGACATTTCTCTTGATAATTGTTGATTGTATTCAAAAGACCAGCGTTAACTATTTCAGGTGAAGTAACATCAACAGTAAGAGATGGCCGATAAATCATGATTAGTGCATGGCAATGAGCCATTTGAATAACTTCAACTTGGCGAGAATATGGTAATCCATTTGGAGATATCAATCTTAGCGACTCTGGTAAACTCTCTTCCCACTGGCGGAGTAACTCATCAAGGCGTTCGATAGCTGATACTTGCTTGTCAGGTTTGAGAGGAATGTCTGAATACAGCGTTCTTAGCGTGAGGCGAAGTAAATGACAAAGCTTAGCATGAGCAAGGAGGGTGTACAGCATATTATATTCCTTATGATCCACTTCATTTTCCGGAGGATTGGGCAATCCGACAGTAATATCTTCTTCTGACAACATCAACGACTTTCCAATCATTGTGCACATATACGTATCGAGCGTATATATAGCCCAGAATGCGCGTTTCCGAAGCTCGCCGTATAGAGAGTCCATAGAAGATGACAAAGGGCCGAAATTCCGCCGATTGAGATCCAAGTTGTTGGCGATATTTTTGACTGAGGAAAGGAGATCCCAAGATGCTTTCACGCGTGATGTTGTTAAAAGGTATTGACACTAGAGTAATAATGAGTTAGTAATTGTTCAATACAACGCGATAAAGAAAGCATACCATCAGAAATTTAGCTTGAACCGTAGTCAGTCGATCGACGAAAGATTTCTCTCCTTTCAATTCACTTTCAGCAATTAGAAAAAATTGCTGTCCACGCTTTTGCAACATCGCTTTTTCTTTGCTTCCAACCTTAATTCCGTCGGGAAATTGACAACCCACGGCCCAAACACTAAACATAAGTGCACTCAAGCTTCTATCTTCCAACAATTTTGCTCGATGTTCGCCTCCTTCGGCATTTAAATGACCTTCCGGATCAAGTTCTCGAACACCCGAAGCATTCAATTCTGATAAATCTGAATGAAATCCACATTCAAGCCAATGCTCAATAGTATGTCTATGTAGTATTCGATATGTAATGCTTGCATTATCAAAATACCACGCAATCAGCTGCGCAGCAAATTCGCGGGATGGTAGAGCCAGTTCCTTTAAATTAATTTCACCGACCGGACGTTCCGCAAACCAAAAATGTTTCGATGAAATACCAGTATCGTGCGGTTTCGTGGATGAACGTTGTTCTTCAATATTCGCTCTCGGTTGCGCTTCGCCTGCTAAATGGAGCTTGGCCGCATGAGAATACACGAGGTTGGAAGATCCGCCTAAGAACGACTCACCTTCATCCTCTGGCTTGGATGATGATGATTCTTCTGACGTCGAATTATAAGAGAACGAGGATGATGAAATCTGCACCCCACCATGCTCATTGTTCATTTTGCTGATATCGACAATCATCGGAGGCAGTTCTGTCTGTGCAGCAGCAGCTACAGCATCGATAAGTCGAGTAAATTGTGAAGAGGATTCAGATGAAGCTTTGTACTGATTTTTCACAGGGGCGACGTATACTCCTCTCGTATATTTTTCGTTGTACGTACAATCTCCTCCACTCTTCATGCATCTCTCACAAGGCTAGAACGAACTCTCAATTAGCTTCCAGTGAGTGATAATAGAAGGAATATATAATAACACACCTGAGTTCCATCGCATTTCACCTTCCTCTTCTTGCATACATCGCACGCCCGTGTACTGTTTTTCCTCTTCTTCGACGCGGCCATGGAGACATTGGTTTCATCTTCAGCGCCAGCACTGGGTGATGTCTCCGGAGACCTACTTTCCTCATATCGCCCCTTAGATTGCCCGTTAGAGTCTAACCCCAAGAATGGCCTTTTATTTGGTTCTGCCATTCGTAGCTTGGTCTTCGATTTGATTCAATTGCAAATGTAAATTCGAGGGCACGCGTTCAGCTCAGGGATACTGCATAATTGACGCGTTCGAGAATGGATTCGCTCAGAATTCGAGTGGCCAGCAACGGGGGCGGGAGAAAGAGTTTTTTTTTCTTGCAGAAATTAGATAACCAAGCCACCAAGGAGTTCACGACGGGTCAAGACACATTATAATTGGGTAATTGATGTGTTTCCGATAATTTGCGAAATAATAATCCGGATAAAAATGGCGGCTGTAGGTTAAGGTCTCCAAAAACCGCAGTGAGCCGTCCAGTAAAAGCTGCTCGGGATTTGTGGAGAGATGTGGTGCTTGGCCGTCGCTTTTTTTAGGTTTCTTGCCTGTCAAACTGGGATCGTCGATCAATTTTTAGGTTTTTTGCGTGCGCGCGCACGCCCTTTATCGGACACTGATAACAGTTTACCGAACTCGTGCTTCAGTTGAAACAAGAAGTGGCATTAGAATTCAGAAATCGGAACTCGGACTTAGCAGCATAGAAGCGATAACTAGCTATGACTTATAGCGTTTTAAAATTGCCTGCCACTGCGCCTACTAATGAGGGAATTTGCATGCTTTTCTAGCTGCTCCCTTTACGAAGCGGTACTACTTGCTGTTGTACTCCAGACTGAGATATTTGTTCCGCTTGAGATGTTAAGAGCATAATTGCCAGGCTGCTTATACCATCTTAACATTCATTTTCATCCCCGGGATCATCATAGGGAACCGAGCGGATGGCCAACCGGCTTTGTTTATCGACTCAGTGGCCGAACGACTCTGCCATCAATGCGGTCGTTATATAATCTGTTTGTTAGTTCGCATCATGTATTTACTACTGACATTTGCAACGTAAACATTTCAATGCTTGACGACAGCTAGTAATGTCTGATATTACGCTGACATTTAGTTTAATTGCTTGCTCATGGAAGCCAAGGTGAAACGATCCTAAGAGTTCGTTTGAGCTACAATTCACAAAATACATTCAACTAGATTTGGAGTCATTCCAGGCGCTTTGTATTTTTCTTTGGACGGGAACTATCTCATTAGATTCCACTTACTGCTCTCATTGATTTTGTGAATTAAATCTCGCTCTGTGAATATCGATAGATCTATAACAGAACTATGCCGCATATACATATAAGACCATGATATCCAAGTCAGCATATTCAGATCAACTTGTACGTGCCAGTCCATGGAAGTCATCTAATGGAGACTGAAAAATATATCGGAAATGAGTGTTACTGTGGAGGTCTTAATATATTTACGAAATTGGTAACGTGTCGTGATCGCTTTTTCGAGGTGTCCATTCGCGTACTTTAACCATTGCAGGCAAT
>JAJLTU010000082.1:0-26518 GCA_030568295.1 Myxozyma neotropica
TAGATTCACAATCAGCATGGGCAGTTGTTCAATTACTTCGCAGACTTGCCAATGCAGGACAATCGATTCTTTGCACTATTCACCAGCCTTCTGCTACACTGTTTGAACAATTCGATAAGCTCCTACTTTTAAAAAAAGGAGGTCAAACTGTCTATTACGGTGAAATTGGTGAGAATTCAAAGAAGATTATCAAATATTTTGAAACTCAAGGAGCTCCTCATTGTGGAGTTGATGAAAATCCTGCAGAGTATATACTTAATTGTATCGGTGCTGGTGCTACCGCAGTAGTCGATCGCGATTGGTACGAAATCTGGACAAAATCATCCAATTTTTCTTCATTAACTCGAGAAATTGAAGAACTTCATGCAGAATTAGCGGTTATGACTGCTAAAGAAGTCGGTCGAGAATATACTGGAACATATGCAGCATCTTGGTTTGCACAAGCTCGGGCGGTTTCAATTCGAACGTATCAAATGTATTGGCGATCACCTAGTTATATCATGGCTAAATTATTACTCTATGTATCCGCCGGTTTGTTTGTCGGATTTTCATTTTGGGATTCGCAGTTTTCTATTCAAGGTGTTCAGAATTTGATTTTTGGAGTATTTTTGCCAATTATCGTGGCTGCTCCATTGATTAATCAGTTACAGCCTCGCGCTATTGAGATTAGGGAATTATATGAAGTTCGCGAAGCAAGTTCTAATACTTATCATTGGAGTGTTTTGCAACTGTCATTATTACTTGCTGAAATCCCATATAATTTTGTATTCAGCACGATTTTTTACTGTTGTTATTATTTCCCGATTGGTTATTTCCGAGAAGCTTCTCGAGCAGGCTATTTCTATTTTGTATATTCGATATTATATACATTATTCTGGTCATCATTTGGACTTGCGATTACAACTTTTGTACCTGATGCTGCAACCGCGAATATTGCGACTTCACTGTTATTTAGTATGATTCTTTCTTTTGCGGGTATATTTCAGCCTCCAGATTTGATTCCCCACTTTTGGGTGTTTATGTATCGTATTTCACGTGAGTTTCTTCCTTTTTATGTGTTGCAGTATTGTTGAGTGATTACTGACGACTAATATCTTTTCTAGCGATTACGTACTTTTTGCAATCGTTATTAGGAACTGTGCTTCATGGCGGCAAAGTAACGTGCAAAGACACAGAATTCAATATCTTCAATCCTCCTCCTGGTTTCTCGTGCTACGAATACGCAGGAGACTTTGCAAACCAAGCAGGTGGATATCTTAATAATCCCAATGCTACGTCTGCCTGCCAATATTGCAAATGGACAGTTGCCGATCAATATCTTGAAACAGTTGGGATTCATTATGGACAGCGATGGAGGAATGTTGGATTTCAGATTGTTTTTATTTTGTTTAATATTGCGTTTGTGTTTGGGGGATTTTATGTGTTTAGAGTTATGAAGTGGAATTTTCCAAAAATTGGAAGAAAAAAGGGCAAGTCGAAGGAAAATGTCGAAAAAAAGAGCGAGGTTTAAGGGTAATATTTTTGGCGTTTGGAGAAGGAGCTAGTAATGGCGACGAGAGAATTGGACGACAACTGAACCGCCAGTAAACAGAGGAGGAATAGTAAAGTATATGATAAGCCTCGTACCCCGCGCGATGTTAGTTACAGCAATGAATCGGTAGAGCGTTAATGCATTCCGGCGGGCGCATGAATCCGTGTTAAAGCAATCGTTCGCAATATACATTCATAGTAAATGATTTGAAGAGACAAAAGGAAACAGATGTAGTTTATGTCCTCATTGATGACATCATCGCAAACACGAAAGTTCCCGAATAGCTGGTCAGTTCAAGTATCGACTAAAGGAGTTCTGGTATTCGACCATGTGTGACTTAAATGCTCAAAATCATCCTCAACCCTAGAAACATGCTCAGTTGCAAAGCTTGATCAAAGTTAGATTTATAATATTACGTCACCTGTCAGTTTAGTAAGCCATGACTAAGTTTTAACTTCGACGGCCGTAGGTTTGAACCAAGGCAACGAATCCGTGTCATTCAGCGACACCGTCACGACTTCTCAGAAGCAAGAAAGCGGGGCCATTATTGTCAGGATTTCAATTGTCTTTGCACACAAAGGAATCAGAGAAATATATAGAGTACTCAGCAGAAGAACGGGGGGCATGGCCAGCTTCCAGACGCTTCTCTTCACTTACATCCTCGGCGGCGTTACCTTTATCCCGCTCGTCCTCGCAGCCGTCGTCTATTATATCTATCAATCTCTTCCCGAGGTCGACGCGGACGGCAATGTGATCATTCCTCCGCAGATAGATCAAAAGCAAGCAGATCAAAGTCAACATACACCTTCCTCCTTTCCTGAATCCGAACCAGAAGATGCGAAGCCGGCTGCTGTCTCACAGCCAGCTGAATCGGACGCAGACCGCGAACGACGAGAAGCACAAGAGCTTCTGAAGTCACTTGAATCGCAACCCGATATCGGAGTTGACGCGTATATGACCGGTTGGCTTACTATTTCTCGAGAGTTTTCATTTCAGCGCGTCACAGGATCATCTCACGATAAGCAGAGTTCGATCAATGAGACTGCCTATACTTCGATCTACAAGCATCTTCTCGATCGTAAGACTCAGAATGCTCAGAATGCCGCCCAGTCAAGTGCGCAAGCTCCATCTCCGGATGGGAGACCGAAAGTCAAGCCGAAACGGAGGACTCCAAATACTTTTTTTGCTATTTTGCGGTATGCCTTCCATCGTCTCTGATCTCGCACATATTTTGATTCTAATTTCCAACTGAACTTTAAAAAGGCACGGAAACCTCTTTTTATACGACAGCCCTGAGCAGATGAATGTTCAGCAAGTAATTGTACTGGCGAATCACATGGTTTCGATTTGGCCTCCGAATATTCCAGATGGACAACTTTTCATTCGTCGACACGCGATTTGTCTAGCTCCGATCCGCTCGAAGGGCCATTCAACTGGGCCTGTCGACATTGATAATCCACCTAAGAACGCTTACTTTTTATTTTCAGAAAATTGTGCTGAAAAGGAGGATTTTTACTTTGCGATCTTGCGTGCTACGAAACGGCATTCGAAGAGCGAGACACTTATGAATGGACGGCACGTTCTTCCGAAGTATCCTGATCCTCTTATCGACGCTCATCCGCTTCAATTCAGCGCCGAAGATATTCAGAGGTTGATTAATACGATGTACTCCAGTGACGCTCATCAGGAGACGATGTGGTTAAATGCACTTTTAGGTCGCATGTTTTTGGCATTGAATCAAACTAGCGTGTTGGAAAATTTTGTCAAAACTAAGATTGATACCAAGTTGTCTAGAGTTAAGCGACCGTCGTTTTTGGGTGATATCACAGTTACTAAAGTTCATTGTGGTACTTCTTCACCGTATCTGACAAATATAAAATTGAAGGAATTCACGTATGTAATTACTTTCTTTCTGATGTTGGTAGATCGATCTCGGCATACTAATTGCGACTTTAGTAAGGAGGGATTGATGACTGTAGCCGCCGATCTAAGTTATGAAGGCGATCTCAAACTCGAGATTGCAACAAAAGCAACTTTGAATTTCGGTTCGCGATTCAAGACAAGAGGTATGTCATCTTTTCAATCATTTTTCTTCGAATGAATCTAACTAATTAATTGTTCAGAGGTCAGTTTGCTTTTACTAGTGGCATTTAAGAGTCTTGAAGGACGAATAAATTTCACCTTAAAGCCGCCACCATCAAATCGATTTTGGTATTGCTTTGAGACTATGCCAAAGGTGGTTTTCACCTTGTTCTTTGCGTTCAATTGACGGCATTAACTGACAAGAGTAGATTAATATGGTTATCGAACCGGTTGTTAGCTCTCGACAAATCACGTATAGTATGGTTACTCGAGTTATCGAGAACAGAATTCTAGAAACGGTATGTAATTTTGCGTTACACGAAGTCCTGCAATCAACACTAATATATAAGCAGCTTCGTGACTCGTTGGTTTCACCATATATGGATGATCTCGCATTTTACAACACCAGCTTTGATTTTTTCCGTGGTGGAATTTGGGATCACGCATTACGGGAATCTGAAGTTCAACAAGAACGAATTGATGACCAATCTTCACTGAACGGATCACCTCCTACATCATTTGCTGCCGATCATGATGCTGCAGAAGTTGTAGATTCACACTTGTCGACAACGGATGCGCGGAATAATACCGATAATTTCAGTATTTCGTCTTCGTTCTCTCTTGATTCGTCTGACAAACAAATTCTCTTTGACGAGCACGCAAGTATGTCGACACCTGAACTTCGTCACCGCTCAAAACCTGAATCACTAGCAGGTGCGGGATCGGATGCCGATATTCATGGTAGACGCAAGCGCTCGAGCGTGTTCAATCCCTCCGCGCCTGCAATCGTTGGCACCGATCGTGTGAACATTGTCGTGGTTGATGGACAGGTTTTAAGTCAAAAGGAGACCATAGTTTCCCAGTACTCTACTTCTCCATCACCTCGGTCATCTAGCAGATCAAGTTCGATACGATCCTCCTTTTCTAAACCTGATAGCGATCGCACTTCGGCTATGCATCATGCGCTTAGCACCGGTGCATCAAGCAGTAGTGACACGCTCTCGAGTTTGGGTGATGGTGGTGATGACTCGAGCAGTACTATGAGCGTTGATACCGAGCGCGGTACACGTTCAGATGCAAGCTCTATGCGGTCCTTTGGCGGCGAAGCAGGTGAGCGGGCGACGATCTCAGAGTCGGTAAAGAATTGGGGAAGCAAGTATTTTGCTTCGGCGAAGAAGAATGTCGCAGCTAGAATGGCGGCGAATAATGGCTTGACGAGCTCGAGTAATCCTGTGAGTCTGCAAAAGGATAAGATTCAAAAGAAGATTATTGAATCGCGATTGGCCAATTCAGACGCTGATCTGTTGCTTAATGCACCTAAGCCACATACCTACCCACCAGATGCGACGAATGTCGTGCCAGATTTGAATGACTCTCGAGCAGATCAAGCTTCTGAGTTTCTTGAAGGTCCATCATCAGTTTTTGCCGGTGCATCACAGTCTTTACCGTCAACTTCTTCACAACATCCTCAGTCATATGGACCTACAAGTATGCAAATTCCGACTAAGATTGCACCACAGCGCGTACCAGTGCCATCTCGCAACGAGCCGTTGCCAATCCTACAGGATATCCAACCACCACCGATGTCTCCTACTCGTCGCAAACTATTGGAAAAGCAGCAAGAGTTAGAAGCTCGCAATTCATCATATGAGCACAGTCCGCTTGCTTCAAATCCGTATCTGAGTTCTACAAATATTGGCCCCGATGCGTCTTCATTGCATACTTCATCTGCGCCATCACCACCTCCTCCTCCCCCTTCGATTACGCAGTATTCTTCTGCGCCTTCTCACCCTAGACCGTATACGTCACCTAATTCTGCCATTTCACCTGCAAACTCTGAGCCAGCTTCGCCTGTGCAAGGCGTTCAAAGAAAAGCTGTGCCTCGGAAACCTGTCCGTGTTCCTGTTGGCGGCGGTATTGCAGGGGCTATCGCGGCTGCTGCGTCAGAGAAAGATCGATCAATTTCAAGCGCTAGTATGGAGACATTAACCGCGACATCCTCATCGTCAAAGGCAGCAGCAACTGAGAGTGCGCCGTCTCCAAAATCGTCGTCTTCGCCTCCAAAATCACCAATTGCTATACCATTGAACTCCCCTTCGGAGTCGCTTGAAAATAATAATTTCGATATGGTGTCGTCAAGTTTTGCTGATCTTGTTGATGAAGGGAATAGTCTGGGATTAGGGGGATATGATTATGGATCTTCGATGTATGGTACTAGCAATTCGCCTACTTATTCTTCGAGTGCAGGAAGTGCTTCGTGGATGGAGGCGGGCAAGAGCGTTCCTGAATCTTCGTCTATTAAAAGTAATATGGAACTTTCTGCTGCTGCTGAAGATGTGCCAAGTACCGTGGAATCGCCAATTTCTTATTCATCATCTGCAGCTGAGGTGACCACCGTTTCAGATCAGCAAGCAGCCGCTATTGAATCAGATGATTTAATCAACTTTGACGACGATGATGCGATAACTATTCTGCCTGAAGATCAAGAGCAAGTTGAAGAAGCGTCAAATGCCTTAGCTGAACATATGCCGTCTGCAGTAGAAGAAGAAATTCATGAGCCTGCGGTGGACAATCTAATGCATAATGATGCTGCTCAAGTTGAGATACATGATGCTGTTGAAGAAGCGGCTGCCGAAGATATTACCGGCGATCGGCGTGGAGTGCCTATGGCGGTCGATCCGGACGTCGTTGCTGCTGAGGGCGTAATTGAGGATTCAACGATTGAGGTAGAGGAAGTTAAAGAATCGACTAATATAGTCGAAGAAGATGAAGAAAGTGCGGTAAATACTTGTTAGTTTATGTTCTTTCTTACTATCTCACGCCTATCTATTTTTTGTGTACTTTTGGGACTGGTATTATGGCAACTCAGGTGGTGTTATGTTTGTTATGACTCGGATTAGTATTTTTTGTGCTTGGAATTGTGTATAAGTTCACCCTTCTTATTGCATGGTATTTTAGATTTAACTCAAAGGCATCAAATTTTTTTCTTTTCTCTCTCTCTTCTCTTTCCGCTGAACACGATATCGCACTTCAAATTCATAAGGAATAAAGAAGAAGCTGGCGCGCAAGGTATTACAATAAATGTTTCTGGTTAACAGTGATAATCATCGACAATTTGCACATATTATCTGATGCATTAAATACACAAACTATTGAGCGAAAACGAAAACGAAAATAATAAAAGCAGCTGATAGAAAATAGAACACCATAATATCGTATAACGCGCAATTTAACTACAATAACTGATATAACGTGCAAACTAAAAATATCCAATCCAGAATCATCGGTTATCTATTTCCTTACTTTCCCGAAATAGCTCGACTAGTATTAACTCCACTCAATTTCTGCAGATAGGCCTGTGTAGGATTCCACCTTCTCACAGATCTAATCTCATCCGCGTTATATCCCGGTACACGAATATTCCAATTTCGTTCTAAATGTAATTGTACATCTTTAACGTCCAATGTTGATGATTTGCGATGCTTTGCAAGACGACATGAAAATGATGCTACTGAAGTTACAAATTCATCGGCAAGATCGAGTAAAAGTTCTTCAACGTCGCCGTCAATCGTAGTGTCGCGCTCATCACCTTGTAATTGTACCCCGTTCACGGCGCTAGTAGTGCTGATTATATCTTTGACTAGCTCACTTAACTTGCGCTTAGAAAGCACACGCGCGGAACCACCGTTAAGTTCAAATGGAGGTGGCTTCGTAATGGCAGGACTTGTAATGATCGGCGAGCTGGCAGCGTGTCCACCGCTAAGAGATGGCCGTGACGGCTTCACGGTGGCGGGGATAGGTTGTTTGACTGCTAATGTGCTCGGGATTGGCATTTGTTGAATCATACTCGCAGTCGGGTTGATAATGTTGGGATTGAGCGGTAATTGAGGAGGAACAGCTGGTCGAGCAGCTGCGCCAGCTCCTTGAGTGGGAGCGGTTGCTGCTCCGGCGGCGGTAGCCGGAGTGCCAGCGGCGCTTTGAGCAGGAACTTGGGCTGTTGGTGTGCCTATTAAACCTCCAGACGCAACTCCGGGGAGCTTGGCCTGAGCAAGCTGCTGAGTCTGTGTGACTTGCTGCTGTTGAGGTACCATACGCTGTGGAGTGGCTATCGGACGAGCCATAGGTGATCCCTGAGGTCCTACCTTTGTTGCAGCCGCAGCAGCAACGGCAGCGTTCGGGATTTGGCCTAAAGCATTGGTTTGTGGCCTTGGACTGATATTCGAACCAGGTGTGCCAGCGGCCCGAATGGCTTGAGCGCGTGCGACAGCTCCAGGAAGATTATTGCCTTGCATCATTGGTGATTGGATTCCTGCCTGTGGTGATCCTACCCGGGCAGCAGCGGCGGCCTGAACTTGAAGTCGTTGCTGAGGTGTTAACTGCTGCTGCTGTGTCTGCTGTGCCTGCTGTGTCTGCTGGGTCTGCTGTTGCTGTAGTTGCTGTAGTTGCTGTTGACGGGCTAAAGCTTGCTGAGCGGGTGTCATTTGCTGATGCATACCTTGAAATTGGGATTGCGTAGCTTGCAAATTATTCGCCTTAATTTGCTGCTGCTGCTGTTGCTGTTGTGGAGTTAGACGGCGTGCGTTCTGTTGTTGAAATTGGGCGGCGCGCATACTGTTTAGGTTTTGCTGTTGCTGGCTCTGCTGGGGATTCGTCTGTGCCATTTGCATAGGCGAGTTCATTGGATTCATCTATCATAAAACAAAGTAAATATATAAGCAGAACTAAAAAATTATAGATCGATATCGGCTCACCTGTCCAGCAATTTGCGACTGTACATTTGGCTGCTGCGTCTGTTGTTGCTGTTGCGGATTGTTCATTCGAATCTGCTGCGCAAGACCGTTTGCCGTATCAACATAGTGCTCACGCTTAATTGTAAGTTCGCGAATGGCATTTTCAATCTTTGCTCGCTCGTCTCCTTGGATTTGGGGATTTGTGCTAAGTTGCTTCTCAAAATTCGTGATCTGCTCATGAAATCCTGAAATATAACGCTGAATCTGATTGAATTGGTTGACACGTACGGTGTGCTGCTCCATGGGAGTCATCTGCGCAAACTGGGCTTGTTTGGCAGCTTGTTGGTTACGGATTATCTGCTGCTGACGAGCGGCAGTCGCCGCTTGAGAAACGGCGGAGTTGTTTCCTAGAATTCCTTGCTGTGGTAGCGGCCGCTGCTGCGATTGCGGAGTCATTGGAGACGAACTTTGCTGCGGAATCATTCGTTGGCCGATCACTGGCGTTGATCGCTGTTGCTGTTGTTGTTGTGGTTGTTGAGCAGCGGCCAGCTGCGCTTGCATCTGTGCCTGTTGCTGTAATTGCGATTGCTGCTGCTGCTGCTGATGATGTTGTTGTTGTTGTTGTTGTTGTTGTTGTTGTAGTTGCTGTTGTTGTTGTTGTTGCTGTTGTTGCTGTTGTTGCTGTTGCTGCTGTTGCTGCTGCTGTTGCTGCTGCTGTTGCTGCTGTTGCTGCTGAGCAAGTTGGGGATTATTGGCCGCATTAGCACTCTGCAACTGTCTCGCCTGCTCTCTAATCTTTGCCGCGCGAATAAGAGCTTGTTGACCCTCAGGTGTATCGCGGCCAAGCTGCTGAGCCTGTCGCATAAGCAGTTGGTAATTTTGCGAAAGCTTTGTCATTTGTTCTTGAATCGATGGCTGCAGTTGTTGTGGAGCTCCACCTCCGGTCGGCCTTATTTGAACGGGTCGGTTCATCATCTGCGGGTTGGGGCGATTGGCTTGATATTGCTGCTGCAACGAAGGTGTGCCTTGACCTCCAGGTAATAACTGAGGAGAAGAGTTCTGTCCATCAGTAGACATTGCGATTGTGAAGTCGAAAGGTTTCCGAAGTGGTTTGTTCGATTTTAAGCAGCTATCACCTTGCTCTGAACTCGGTCGTCAAACTCAAAAAATTTTCTGATTTAATACTTCTCAGATAACCAGTTCTGCTTAGAATAAATAGCAAAATATAATTCGATAAACCCAGATAGTGGTGCTATCAAATATGTTGCGCGTGATACATATTTCTGCAGAAGGAACGGAGGCGTTTGATTGAATGTGAGTTGAATTCTGTTGTCATCAAGTATATCACGTGATAATTATTAAGTGCGGCTCATTGATAAAACCGTATAATCACCGGCTATTATTGTTAGAAGATTAATAGAAAAGATAGACAGAGTGAGTGAAGCTGAATTATGCTGAATTATAGTGCTATACTAATTTAATTAGAGACGTTATACACACAATGACTGTGACCGAACCTACTCCAATCACCGTCTTTACGGGCTATGTTGGTGCGTTTCAGATTTTGAAAGATATGTAGTAACTTGATATATGTATATACTAATTCTGGAAATATACACAGGAGCTGGAAAGACGACTCTTATGATATGTATGGCTATATTTTTGTTTGCATTCTTACATAATTAGACTGTATTTGCTGACTTACAAGTCTTGCAGCACTATTGAAACGCCTTCCTTCAAACTACAAAGTGGCAATTCTCAAAAACGAATATGGTGATGTCAAAGGTACATTATAGTACGTCCTGATTTGCTGCTATATTGCGCTTTATGCTTATTCGTCTGTGTTTCTAGTTGACTCTGAACTCGCGGCACAATCAACAGGTAATCTTGCCGGTGTACAGGAAATGTTAAACGGTTGTCTATGTTGCGTCATGACCGGTAAAATGCGCGATGCAATCGTCAAAATTCAGCAAAATTACGCTCCGGATCGGATCTTGATCGAGACTTCAGGAAGCGCGTTTCCGGCAGCGATCTCAATCCAACTCCGTGATCTTGCTCGTGAATTGGCTGCTGATGAGAATGATAATAATGTCGCTGTTCGACTAGATGGCATCGTCAATGTTATCGATGTTGAGAACTTTTCGGGATATGCGGATACTTCGAAATCTGCTTCATTACAAGCGCAATATACTGACATGCTTGTGTTTAATAAATGGGAAGGAGTTGACGAGCGAAAGTTTGATGCCGTCTGGGACCGCGTGAATGATCTCAACACCGACACTCCGAAGCTCAAGAGCGATAAGGGTGCAATTCCATGGGAAGCTATTATGGGTTTAGACACAAAACTCGGAGAGGCAATGATTGAGCAAATTCAGGGAAAAAAGGAGGCAAATCGTGAACACCACAAACATCAGAATGGAGAGCACATGTCTGAGATTGAGACTCTGACGGTGAAGTTTACAAGGAGCGAAACTGGGGCTGACGAGCTGGACTCATTTGTTGCGTACTTGGACAAGGCGCCGAAAGATGAAATTTACCGCATGAAATTCATTCTTCGCGTGCGGCCATCTATAATACCTGGAAACGAAGCTGCTGGTACGGAAGAACAAGAGAAGAAGACCTATATTTTGAATTGGGCATTTGGCCGGTACGAGTTTACAGAAATTTCAGAAGAGCGGGCACCTCTACTTTTAGAAGACTCGTTGGCCGCGATTGGCACGGTCATGGTCGGACGTGGTGATGGGCGGATGTTTATACGGCGATTGGGGAATGGGATACTGGGTGAGAATGTGTCTGTAGAACTGTCGTAGATATTTGGATGATATAATAGATGATATGACAATTTGCTGTAATTCTTTCCAGTAAATTTGAACTAGTAAAATCAGCTGCGACATACGACAACCGATGAATTTGTCTCCATTTGTTGGAAAATCGCTCGCATATTGTCACAGTAGAACGCGGCTCAAAAGACCACGATCGCAATCGCTAAATAATCCACTCGCACCTAATGATAACGATTGACTACTTCCAGTTTTTAGACCCAAAATACGAAAATGAGTCTTCTTTGGCAGACAATCACCGAGGTCTATCCTCCTAGTCCTACTTTCACTGAGAAGGATTTGCCAGATCTAGCGGGAAAGGTAGATTGAGGAGCTTACTTGCACACTATCAGAGGAACACTAACTCAGTTATTCTTTATCAGGCATTCCTCGTCACCGGCGGCACTGCAGGAATCGGTCTCGAGCTTGTACGAATTTTGTTTTGGAAGAATGCTACTGTCTATGTAGCTGCTCGCAATGCAGAGCTCTTCCGGGAAATTAGCGAGCAAATCATGGATACGCCGGCCAAGTTCACAAAGGCGCCGACGCTCGGTAGACTTGAGCTAGTCACGCTCGATCTTGCTGATTTGACGACAATTAAACCGGCTGTAGATGACCTGCTGAATAAGATTTCAAATCTGGATGGCGTGTGGTATAATGCGGGGGTCATGGAACCACCTGAGGGATCAAAGACTGTGCAGGGATACGAGCTGCAATGGGGTGTCAATGTTGTGGGCCACTATGTCCTGAACCGATACTTAACCCCAGCTGTTATTGAGACAGCAAAGTCTGCACCCGAAAATAGTGTGCGAGTTATCTGGGTTGCTTCAGACGCGAATAATTTCTCACCCTCGCCGGATGGTATTAATTGGGATGACCCGAACTTTGAGAGGACGGAGGGCTCGCAGTTTTTGAAGTATGCACAGAGCAAAGCGGGCGATATCTTGCTTGCACATGAGATGGCGGATCGACATAAGGATATCGGTGTGTTGAGTCTGGTAAGTGCAGTAGCTACTTGATCAGGTATTGATATGTGTGCGCTAATGCTGATCCGCAGTCACTTAATCCCGGACATCTAAAGTCGCAGCTTTTCCGAAGCATGCCTCAATGGCGTCAAAATCTAGCTGTATGTCCTTTTGCGGCCATTTATCTTCAATAGCTAATAACTAACCTTCAATCAATTTCCTAGGCCGCATTCTCGTTCGATCCCCGCCTAGGCGCTCTGACAGAGCTCTTTGTCGGTTTCTCTCCACTCATTAAAGCAGAGCACAATGGAGGGTATTTCGTTCCTTGGGGTAGGTTTGGATCACCTAGGGGAACGATTGTGGAGGGCATGAAGAAGCGGCAGACTGCGACTAGACTATGGGGTACACTCGATAATGAGACGAGGATGTATTGATTTTAGAATTTTGCGAAGAGAAAGTATGGCACATATGTATCTAAGCTTAACGCAGTTGGATCTGAATTTACTTAAGTTATATTTTTTACTTTAAGTATTCTGAACTACTACGACTAATCCGAACGGAGTAGAGGCGGATATTTAACGTCAGTCTTCAACAATTCCCCAGGCATGTACGATCCTAGACCTCTATCCTTTAGTATCTACCAAATTTCCCTATAAGTTAACAGCAATTTCCAACCTCTGCCATCCAGCTATGAAATAATGTACTAACATACAGCCGATATTCATGAGCATCAGCGAGCCCTAACCTGATGATCTCGTTGCTTACTTCACAGGACCCTAGGCTTCCGACTCTAAAACCTCTGCGGTTCTGCGGTCGATGAAGGACTCATTGCTAAATATATTTCAGTGACTAATACAATATCCCAATTTTATGACACCGTAAACGTGAGTGCGGTACGTCACTCGACCAACGATTATGAGTCACCTGAATATGGCTGCCCATTTTGGTGATTAGGGCTCGAGGAGAGATTAGAATTCAGAAATTACAATTTAAATCGAATATAACATAATTATTGAAAAGAGAATATAAGTGCCAATTCAGACACAAGAATCAGCAAACAAAGACAAATTAGGAATAAGAAAAAACAAGAAAAGCAATCAGTGCGCTTCTTTTGCCAGCTTGATTCAAAAAAAAGAGGAGCGAGAAGACAGTTATACTAACATCAACAATGGCAGACCAGCAGCAACACCTTTTCGACAATCCTCCAACTCCAACTTACCCCCCACCCCTTCTTCGTCGTTCACTTGATCCTGCAATTTGGGATTCTTGCATTGAAGGATGGGCATTGTTGACTGAATATTTCGTGGCTGCGTCGAAAAGTGTGCATAATGCTACCAATTTATTGCGATTTCTGGCGTCGTTTGTTAGTGTTTCGAGAGATGATCTAGTGGATTTTGAACAGACTGATGACAATGATGAAAAAGAAGAACAAGGAGAGGCGTATAGTCGATTGAAAAAGAATGCTTTTATATTGCTTTCTAATGAATACTCTCGATCAACTACGGTCGCAAATCTCGATATGTTCTGGGGCTTTATAAGTCTCTACGCACGCGCACAGCCGGTCGCAATCATCAACTTATTCAAAAGGATATATCTTGCAAATCCGTCATTATCCTCCGACGAGTTCACCAAACTTCAAGAATTTATTTTGCAGCGAGCGAAGCAAGGTGTTTTTTCGGTTTCGGAATTGCTAACTATCCAGGTTCTGTTTAGCGACTCGCAGATTGTAAAGTCATGGATTACTTTTGAACCATGGATGAAAACTCTTCGAGTTATTGTCGCTTCTGCAAACACTTCCGCGTCCTTGACTACCACCTCGACTCAGAAGAAACTGATACCAACACCAGCTGAAGCAGCACTCAAACTAGCATATATCTCAATCTCCGAACTTGCAAGCGTAGACGCAATTACGACATGCACTATACTTAAAAGATTGCTTGCTCAATTACCACCACCTGCTGAAGTTACCGCTGGAGAATTACTCCCTGCACTTGTTGTTCGCACGAAACTTGTTTCAAAGCTGCGAGAGATCATGACAAAGATGGAAGATGTTAATAGTAATCTTGAAGGAATTGTGGTCTCACTTGAAACTGTGCGGTATCGACTTTCTGTGGCGGTTGAAAGAGATATAGCCCGTTGTTTTCGTCGACAACAAAGACGTGCACCAATTAATGGTAATCGCCATGTTCAACAAGAGAACACAGTTAACGATGTGGACATTGCGTTACTCGCTGTCCTCGCGGATGATGATGCAAGGAAAGTTATTAATGTACGAGAGATCTTTCCTTCGGTTTCTGTCCAGCGCTCGATTAGACTGTTGTCTGAAATGCAGAGCTCGCCTGAGAATGTAATCGCATACTTAGCTGAGCACGAGCACGAGAAGTCACCGGAATCAAAGCAGCAGCAGGACAAAAAGAAAGAGAAAGAGGAAGAAGCTGAACTTTCGCGAAGATTTGATAACCTTGATTTTGCTCCAGGTACGATTCATTTTGGCAAACGACCAGGACAAAGTTCTGATGCTCGCGCTAGACCATCGGAGAGTGAGAAACAGAAGATTTTTGATGCACTTGCGAGGATATATGACGAAGATGAAGCTGATGAGAGGGATGATACATATGATGATCTTGACGCAGGAGTATATGAAACTCCACTCGATGATGATGATTCTAGTATCTTGAATCCTAATCCTAAACCGCAATTGAAGGAAGCGAAGAGGAGACAAGATGTAGAAGATCCGAACGAGAAGTTAATTTGGGAACTTTATACCTCGCAAGTGGATTCATTTGAGACTCGAATGAGAGGCTCAAGGACTAGGGCTGAAATTAAGAGTCGGACTGGCTGGAGCGATGAACAGATTGAAGGATGGGCAAAGATGCTCGGTCGCGATGTACGTCAACTTCTCTTTATGCGTCTTCGTTTTTTTATCTGATAAATTGCTAACTTTTATTTTGATTAAAGGGCAAGATGCGCAATAGTTTGGAAAATAAATACATGTTTAAAGGAAATAAGGCGGCAGCTCCTGAATCATCATCCGACACCACAGAAGACGGCGATCAGCAAGAAACTACACAACAAGCAGTATCAGACTCCTCCAAAGGAAAGGATAAAGGCGGCCGTTATGCTAATAATGGTAGCTCAAGTTCTTTTCGAGGGAATGGTAGCAATCGCGGAGGAAGAGGTGGCGGTGGGCAGAAAAAGAGTGGCTTCTCGAGAGATAATCATAATCGGAAAGATGCTAGGACGAGGAAGATTAGACAAGGTCTTCCAGATCCTGCGTAATCGTGAATTTTTTTGTCTCATAGAGATTGCTTTGTAAATATTTTTAGATACACAAATTATAGATTATGTACAAAGTAGGATAAGCGATATATGCAAAACAGATCAATGACATACACGCTCAAGATACACTCTGATCTTCTTTTCATCGCCAGTTCTATTTGTTCCTCGATCAGCCTTAACTTCTTCATCATTCATAACTTCACTACACCATCCCCTAGCAAGTCGGCATCCACTCTCAGAAGGTTGACTCCATCCTACAGACTTCCTATCGACGGTCAAACCATACACAAACGACGAACAAACTGCGTCTAACAGCGCATGAGCAACTCCAAGTCCACGCGCTTCCTGCGCGGCATATATCCTCGAAATACCAAGCACAAGTCTCATACAAGAACCAGGCAATATTCTTCCCGTATCACAAGCCATAAAAAATCCTTCATCCGTGCGCTCGATAACAGTAATGCCAATAATTGCGTGCGTAGATGCTTCACGACGTGGGGCGACGCAGATATAGATTGCGGAAGAGGAATCTGATGTTGAGCGGATTAGAAAATCTGAAAGACCTTCATCTGGAGCTGAAAGTTCTGCGTTGCAAATTCGAAGGGCGGTGTCGACAGCAGTGCGGACTGCGCGTGAACACGATGTTGAAGATAGGATGCGAGATGTGAGTTTGTAGATTTGTGCGCGGCAGGCGTCGTTGTTGTTGTTGCACAGCGTGGGCTCGGAGATCGGAGTTAGTGAGGGCGATGGTAGTGGAATATCAACTCCTGAAAGTGCCCGAGCATGGAACTTGGAGTGCGTAGAACGGTCGTCAGGGGATAATGTGTCATAAGACATGCCGCATCTGGAGCATGTTGTCCGCTGAGGTTTTGAGCTGAGCGAGAGATACACCTGCGTCTTGTGCTTTTTCACAGGTTGCTGCAGTTGTTGCTGATCTTGCCCTTCCTTAAGTTTTTGCATCTTCTGATATCGTTGAATTGGAGATGAAGGCCGTGAAGGAAAAAGAGTATGACAGCTGTTGCTACCGAATGGCGAAGAAGAGAGAAGGCAGGAGTTTGGTAGCGGTGACGAACTATTTGAAAGAGATGATAATGGCTGCCGTTTTCGTCGGGACTTGTATGTGTGTCTAAGCGCTGATCTATGGTTGTTTTCCATTGCTGAGTGTACGCAATAAAGTGGAATTATTGTCAACAAAATATTGAGCAGGCTTGCGATAGACGCGTTTGTTTACCTTCGCAAGTCAGCACAGGGGTTTGTACATACGCGTCTTCCTCCAAGACTATCACTCTCCTTCGACCTTCGCGCGTGATATCAGCCAAGTAATAAAGATGGCGCCAAAGAAAGCTACGCAAGTTTCTTCAGTCGAAGATGCAGAAGCGGAAGTTTTACGATACATGGAATCCCAAAACAGACCCTATTCAAGCTCTGACGTGTTTCAAAACTTGCACGGTCAAGTCTCGCGACCGGCTGTTAATCGTGCTCTAACAGCTCTCGAAGAACGTGGGAAACTTGAAGCAAAAACATTTGGAAAGCAGGCTATTTATGTTGCGATGCAATCCGCAGTTGGTGTTTCTTCTGAAGATGTGGTACAAACTGAAATTGGTGATGCTGCTGCTGCAGGAGAGAGAGAGATTGAAGAAGAAGTTACAGCGGTTTCCAAAACGGCTTTGAAATTACATGGTCGTGAGTTGATAAAACTTGTTGCTGTTACATATTTCTATTTTCTTTTTCTTTTTCTTATACTAACTGACGATTGAAATGTGCGTGCTTAGGACTCGCAGAACTACAACGCAATCCGACGATTGCATCGTTACTTGCTCGTGAACTCGAGCTCGACAACTTAGTACAGCAACTACTAATATATGCTGCTTATTAATTAACTGTGTGCTTTACTGACAATATGTAGATTGGGAAGGAAAAAAGACGACTCGAGCGACTTCGCGAGACTGCTTTGTCGGGTGTAGCCACGCTGTCAAACGAACAAGCATGCGCAATTCGCGACGAATCGACGCGTATGCGCACGGAATGGGCCAGACGTCGTGAGATGGCGAGCTTATTAATCAATATTATGTGTGTTAAGATTTATTGCTAACAGCGCGTTCGACAGTTTTTTGCAATGTGGAGTGCGATTAGTGAGCACTTCGATAACGGCAATGCTGCGAATGCACTTTGGGTAAATACAATTACTGATGATTATTCTTCACAGCAATGTTTTACTGCTGCTGGAAGTCTCTCAGGGGATATAAAGGATTATCAAGGATTCTAATTATAAATGTAGGATGAGTTGGGATTGGAACATGATCCGCATCCAGCGATCCAGGACGGCAGCAAGAGGTGAATTGCGTGATTTGTTCATTGCTACACTTACGCATAGACAGCTTTAGTATTCCTCAAGCGTTTATTGCTTCTTGCGACTGCTTCTACATACAAATACGCTACCAAGAAGGTTAAATAGTCAGATAATTAAGTGATTAAATTGAGTAATAGGTGCGCCGCACTTCGGCCTAACCCTGACCAGCTCGCCGGTCGGACCCGCCACACTCGCCGCCACTGAGCACGCAAGAGGCGGGTTGCATCAGCATTATTACGGCATCTAAAGAGCAAGAGTATATCAATATTTGGTATATATATCATTGTCATACGGATAGCTGTTTGACGATATAAACGAATCGATCGACTTTAAGAGAAGATGTTGCAGTCGCCGTCGCAGAGCGCTGCCGCGTTTCTGGATTCGTCGCGCAGTCCACCAAGCAAGAGTACGTCTTGGTCCTTTGATACTCTGGTTTTGGATGATAATGTTACTGATTTGCTGTTGGTTTAGATCTATCGCATGTGCCATGCAAGTTCTTTCGTCAGGGAACGTGCCAGGCAGGCGCCACTTGTCCGTTCTCGCACTTGATGGACTCGCAACTCGAACAAGCGCCATGCAAGTACTTCCAAAAGGTATTCTATCATTACAGTGATCATCAGATGCTCAAACAAAACTAATGAAGAGGGCAAACCTTCCAGGGAAACTGCAAGTTTGGTGCAAAGTGCGCACTTGCTCACATTCTTCCTGATGGCAGACGAGTGAACCACAGACAACTTCCCCAGCAAATGCAACAGCAACAACAACAGCAGCACCAGCAGCAACAGAATAATTACAACGCACCGCCGCTTCGACTTGGTGCTCGAAATGTACTTCCAGAGACTCCTTCATTTGGCACAAATGGACCATCTGCCCTTGCACGATCTCTCCATGCGGCAGCAGCCTCGCGACCACAACCGATTCCAATGGCGCCCCATCCTCAACAGCAGCAACAGCCTCAACAACAACAGCAGCAGCAGCAGCAACAACCACAACCACAACCACAACAACTTGATCCTTTGCCATTAGATGAGTTTGCGACAAGTCCTCCTTCAGACTCTTTTCTTTCCCCATCCTCCGCCCGTACGCTTGGCCCACTCGACGTCCCACTCCCCGCCAGTCTAGACTCTAACGGCTTATCTTTCCTCGCACGGCATGGCCCCATTGCTGCAAGTGTACCTGCTCAGACTAATCTCGGTTCTTCAAGCAATGCGCTCCGTTCACTTTATATGTCTGCTTATGGCGTCGAACCCAATGATTCTGCATTGAGCACTTCAGCCTCGGCGTCTTCGTATAAGGGAGGAAGTAGTAGGTTGACTGTTGACGAGAGCTCACCTCCGATCGGCAGTCTTCCTGGTGTGTTCCAAATTCATTCTCAGCAGCAGCAACAGCAGCAGCATCAACAGCATCAGAATAATCGCGTGATTGGGTCTGGAAGACGATATGTATCGTCTTCATTCCCTGCTCGATCATCGATATGGCGTGAATCAGATGAGGATTTATATGTCGGTAGTTATAGCGGCTCACTCAGCAGCAGTATCAACAACAGTAATAGTAATTTGAATAATGCGAACGGTATCAGCATCAGTAATAATACACATAATGTCAGCATGAACCTTGGCGATGACTTTTTTAAAGAAGAAGGAGTATTTGAAGAAGATTTTGTACCCAGTTCGCTTACCGAGTTGCTCACTCCGCAAGAACGTCAACGCAGAGGTTCTAGTTCTAGACAATTTGAAGGTGCAGGTGTGGGTGCGTATGGTGAATCACCATCGAGTAGGCTTGGCCAACTATTTGGAGCCAGTGGAGGAACTAATAGTGCTAGCGGAGCGATTCCAATGAGTTCGGGAGGAAGAAGCGGTGCTGGATCTAGTGCGGATGGATTAGCGATTGGATCACCGCTGAGATATAGTGAGTCATCGTCACCTAGAGTGTCTAGGACACCTAGTGGTCGAAGACTTAGTTCTGCACCGATCGAAGAAGATGATGAGGCTGAGGATGAGCATGATAAGCTACAGCAACAACAACGAGGAGGACTTGGATTTGTGGGGGTTCGAAGTGCCGGGTCATCTAGATATGGACTGTCAAGTGCGATTGGGAAAGGTGGAGCGCCGAGTAGTAATTCGACGACAGGAACAACGAATAATGTTGGGGTTAATGAGGAGACGCAGTTTGTGATGGATGACGAGGCTGGTGAAGAGCTTGATCAGAAACTGGGAGGGCTGGTACTTTCGCGGTAGTACGCACTTTTTTGTTTTTTCGAGCATGAGTTGAGAGTATTCATAGTACATAGTAGAAGATACGAGAGCAATACATAGACTGAGCGTCCTTGGACCGGACTAATTGACTGAATGGATAATCGATTATCGATTTTTTCAAGATGGATATTTACAACGGAGGTCACTATATAGTACAACCCAACAACAGTGTGCGGAATACACCAAATACACACGGAGAAAGTAGCCACACACCAACAGTGGATAAAATTTCACAAGCACAAAGACAATACAAGAGCAACCCAGAGTAAGCCGATATAAACCAAAAGACAGAAATACACAAATACCAACCCAAAGAGAGACGCCGGAAACCAATATCACGTTAAACGTTATGTTATGAGTACAAGATTAGTAGTCACTATGAGATGACTAAAATCGAAAAGTGGAAATGAAACTGGTAAGATGGAACTATACAGCAGTCATAGAGGCAGCTTCAAGCAGCGCATTCATACCCTTCATATCGCCGCCTCCGCCCCCTGTAGCAGCGGCAGCGGCGGAGTGCAGATTAGACCTGGGTGAGCTAGATGGCGGCTGGTGGTCATCTGACAGACGCAAGGGAGGCAATACTAGGCTTGAGTCTATATCGGGAACAGAGTTACGACGGAAGCTGTGGCGGAGGAGGTGGTGGTGATATTGCGGCTGCTGGAGCTGCAACTGCTGGTGCTGCGGATGCTGCTGCTGGTGCTGCTGGTGCTGCTGATGATACTGCTGATGATACTGCTGATGCTGATGCTGTTGGAGTTGTTGTTGTTGCTGTTGTAGAGGATTCTGCAGCGAGCTGTGCGCGTACACGGGGTAATGTAAAGGCGGCAAAGCCACCTCGTGGTCGGCGTAGTTAGGCGAGACCGGCGACGCGTAGCTTCGAGCAACGGGGGTGCGCTGCACAGGCGACGGCAACGCAAAGAGCGGCGAGGTTGGCGTTAGCGAGGGCGTCTGCAGCAAACTCACTGCGGGCGAGATGGGGGGCGATGACGACGAGGCCGCGGTGGGCAGGGGAAGCAGGGCAAGCGGGCCCGGACGGTGCTGGTTCGGGCGGAAGCGCGGCGGCAGCGCGAAGGCAATGTCGGACGGCGGTGGTGGCGGCGGTAGGGAGTCGTGCTGATGCTGCTGTTGCTGCGACGTGCTGGCGACGGACGGGCGCTGCGAGGTGTGGGCGTACGGCAGCGGGGCAGACAAGGGCGCGGTGAGATAGCGGTCGGCATCGGGCTGCTCGCGCTCGCGGCCCCTCCCGCGCGGCTGGTCGGCAAGCTCGTTCGCGTGCACAGTGTGCGCGTGCTGGCGCAGATTGTCGAGACGCGAAAAGGTGCGGTTGCAGTGACAGCGGAACGGACGCTCGCCGGTATGTTTGCGAATGTGGCGGGCGAGGTGCTCGGAACGCGTGAAGGTCATGCGGCAATCGCCGTGGCCGGAGCACTGGAAGACTTTCGACGGCCGCGACTTGGAGCGGCGCGTCGACATCGTGTGGAACTGGAGGATGACAGAGAAAACACACGAAGCGGGCGACGCGGACGGTGGCTGATATGTGCCAGGCCAACAAGGGCTCTCTTTCATAGCGACCATCTAGGGTTGGTCTCCACGTGAGCTTCGTCACACGTTAGTCAGCTCAGATAGCCAGGTTTGCTAAGCGCTTCCAGCGCTACACGTCCTCATAATTCAGGCAGATCCAAGGCCAGACCTCGTCTTCCTCACCTCCGCAATGCAGAGCCCGGCCGACTTTCCGCGCGTCTCCGGACGCGTCATCTCCGCGATGAACCTGCTACCCTACGAGCTCTACGTCGATGACGACGACCAGCACACATCCGCCTCCGCCGCTTCTCTCGCGGTCCGCCATCGGCGTGGCAACTCGGCCCTGTACTCCGCCCAGGCCTATCTCGAATCTTCAGCCTGGGACACCGTACTCGTCGGCTGGACCGGCGAGATTGCGGGCTACGACGACAGAGTACAGGCCATCCTCTCCGCGACCGGCCGCAAGAAGCACGCCTCTGATCCAATTCCAAACGACTTCCAGCTCTCTCCCGACGACGAGCACCGCGCTGCTGCGCTGCTCAAGAAAGAGGCCTCAAAGACGGGCTCGACCATCGAGTCCGTCTTTCTCTACGGTGGAGACCAGTCGCGCTGGCGAGCCTATGCTGAGCAAGGTAAATATTTGACCCCCTTCCCTGATGTTCCTCTGATCGTTTCCCTACCGCCAGTTCTAACTCTCCAGTTCTCTGGCCACTGCTGCACTATATCCTGGGTGAGCCCTCCGCCGGCATTGCGGAGAAGCAGTCTTGGATCGATTACGTCGCCTTCAACGAGGCCTTTGCAGACAAAATCTATGCCATCTACCGCCCCGGCGACATCATCTGGGTCCACGACTACCATCTCCTGCTCCTTCCCCAGATCCTCCGCCAACGCCTCCCCAAGGCCTTCATTGGCTCGTTTATGCACGCCCCGTTCCCTTCGTCAGAGTACTTCCGGTACCTCAACCGTCGTACCGAACTTCTCGAAGGAATGCTCGGCGCGAATATGATTGCCTTCCAGTCGCTCTCCTACGCTCGTCACTTCATCTCCTCTTGCTCTCGCGTTTTGGGATTTGAATCTACGGCCTCAACAGTTGACGCTTTTGGTGCGCGCGTCTCGATCTGCGCACTTCCGATCGGCATTGACGCCGCGCGCGTCGAGCGCGACATGCAGACTGCCGCCGTTCTCGAAAACATGGAGGCGATCCGTGAACTCTACCCTGGCAAGAAAATCATCGTCGGCCGCGACCGTTTAGATTCTGTTCGCGGGGTGATGCAAAAGCTCCATGCTTTTGAAATGTTTTGTCAAATGTATCCTGACAAGGTTGAACATGTCGTTCTAATTCAGATTACTTCTCCTGCATTCTCAAACTCGACAAAGATTGAACGTAAAGTTGCCGAACTTATCGCTCACGTTAATGGTACTTATGGTATGCTTCATTTTACGCCTGTTCAGCATTATCCTTGTCAAATTGCGCGCGATGAGTACTTTGCTTTGCTGCGTGTTGCTGATCTAGCCTTGATTACTTCTGTGCGCGACGGTATGAATACTACTTCTCTCGAGTTCGTTGTCTGTCAGCGTGACTCTCATGCACCAGTCATTCTCTCAGAGTTTACCGGAACCGCAGGCTCATTAACTGATGCAATCACGGTCAACCCATGGGATTCTGTTGGTGTCGCGAAAGTTATCCATGACACACTTTTTGATATGCCAGAATCTCAAAAAGCTTCTCTCGAGCAAAAACTTTATAATCACGTAACTCATCATACAGTTCAGTCATGGGTTGCTCAATTTGTTGCCGCCTTACTTTCCGTCCTTGCTTCTGCTGATAATTCGCATACTACGCCAGTATTGGATTGTCCACGAATGTATTCAGCGTATGAATCTGCTGAATCACGGTTGTTTATGTTTGACTATGACGGTACACTTACACCTATCGTTCGAGATCCTGCGTCTGCAATTCCTCATCCCCGAGTTTTGAACATGCTGGAAACTTTAACTTCTGATCCTCGTAATAAGGTCTGGATTATCTCAGGACGTGATCAGCGCTTTCTGGATCGTTATCTAGGGCAAATTCCAAGACTTGGATTATCTGCAGAGCATGGATGTTTTATGAAGCCTATCGACGCTGAAGAGTGGCAAAATCTTACCGAAGAAGCTGACATGTCCTGGATGAAAGATGTTGTTGATATCTTTCAATACTATACTGAACGTACTCAAGGTTCCTTTATCGAACGCAAGAGAGCGGCAGTGACATGGCATTATCGACGTGCAGATCCTGAATACGGTGCATTCCAAGCTCGAGAATGTCTGAACCATTTAGAAAATGCCGTTACCACCAAATACGATGTTGAAGTAATGAGCGGAAAAGCAAATCTTGAAGTTCGACCAAGATTTGTCAATAAAGGAGAAATTGCTAAACGACTTGTTAAGGAATCTGATGCAGCTGGTGAAGCTCCGCAGTTTGTACTTTGTATGGGAGATGATTCTACTGATGAAGACATGTTTCGAGCATTGAGAAAAGTAGAAGAAATCGACCAGGACAATACGTTCACGGTTACTATTGGGCCTAGTAATAAAATGACAACTGCAGCGTGGCATTTATTGGATCCGTACGAGGCTGGGAAAGCAGTTGGTGCTTTGGTTGGGATTTATGACATTAAAGAAGAAATGGGCTCTTCAATTCCGGATAAGCAGGCTTAGACTGGTGGATTTCATATAGTTTTCTAAAGGAATATTTCTAGATATTTAGACATCTTTAGTTATATTGAGAAGGAGAATTACGTTGGGAGTTTGGATAATCGAATTTCATAATGATATCAATAGTATGCACGTAAAGCTGCTCGTTACAAAGACATCAGGACGCTTAACAAAACAAAATAATATAATACAATAATACAATACAATAAACAAAGTAATATCAAATCTTTAGCTTAATCTAGTAATTGAACATAATTGCTGGGACAAATTCCTACTTCTCCATTTGCTCTCCGCGCTTGCCACCAACGTCCACTAACATCACTAACTTCAAGCACTTCACCTTTCACAAATGAGATTTCATTTGCATCTTCCGGATTCGCGTCGTATGAGTATATAGCTCGAGCTCGTAAAGGATATTCAGTCGGAATATCAAGTGGTTCGAGCATTTCGCTTGGATTATTATTTCCGGTAGATTGTGCGATGAGGACATTATTACTACTTCCATTATGCGATAGAACTTGTTGTTGCTGCTGCTGTTGTTGCATTGAAGCAGTAGGTGTAGGTGTCTGTACTTGTCCATATGCAGTCACAGCTCGTGAAGGCTCTCGCATGCTAGCAGTTTCAAAGCCGCTTAATTGCGCACTTGTATACATCTGTCCATTAGCGCCAGGAGGTGCAGGCGCAGGACGTGGAGAATACCCTCTCGGAGCCGAAGTTTGTAACATATATCCACTTGCTGTTCCTCTTCCTGCTGCAACAGATTGCTGTTTTCCACTGCTCTGGTTAGTATGCGCCAGAGCAGTATTCCGTTGCTGGATAGTAGATGAGGAAGGAAATGTTGGAGCAGTTTCACGTTCTAGAGCATATGAATCCACAAAAGCATGTGCAGGTGCATCACGCGTAGTACCGAAATAAAAGACCCAAATAATATTTATAATCGAAAGTAAAATATATCCAGCAGCAGCAGCAGCATCGGCCGCGCGGCCGGTATAAACCAAATTATTCGTTGAATTTGTACTGTAAATTATACCCGCGGATGCAAAACCGACGACTGCAACACGGTAGGTTTCAAAGGAAGTGAATGGAAGACAGAAAAGAGAGGCGATTCCTAATATTAAAACAAATTGGTAGGCTAATCCCCACCATGAGAACTGAGGATACGCGCCAGAGACGTCGGCGGAGATACTGCTTGCGAATGCAATAATCCAGCCGATCTGAGATTCACACTGTCAGTTTCTTCTGCCTTGAAAATTCAATTATTTTTATCTGGTCCGACTTACGATTGCGACAGAGATGGTGGCGAGCGCAAAGGGATCACCGAGAAGTAGACTGATGTCGAACCGAGAACGCGCGTTACCGTGCTGTTGCTCCATTTCGTGTGCGCTTTTATTTAATTATTAGACTCTTTTGTACAGATATCGGTATCCGCAGAGAGTATCTGTTTCTGAATGTATCTCTTTCCTAAAGGAGAAAGAAATGAGAGGTGGCTGCTCGCTGAAGGCCAGATATTGAGAAGCAGGGGTCACAGGCTGGTGTTTTTGGCTTAGCGTCCCTCGTCCTCGTTGATCTCAGTTCATGCGTACAAAGACAAAGACAAAGAAGGTATTATCTATCCAAATAAAAGCAAAAGCCAGCAATAAAAGAAAGAAAGAGAAAAAGGAACGAAGGAAGGCAAAACAAACGAACTCGCCTTGCAGAAGCAAAGGACGCTGGTTTATATCCAATTTATAGTTAACTCTGAACCGGGGAAACTTTGCAACCAAATCCGCGATTTGCTTATTGAATATGTTAGAAACTGGTTCGCACGGAGCCCCTTAACTTATTAGAGAATTAAATTGCGAAAGATATTTGTAAATATTATTAAAATAGAGAATATAAATACATGAATTAACTATAAAATATTGCATGTTATTGTGCCTGACTCGGTCGGCTTGATGGTTCATAACTCAGCTCAATCACACAGATCACCTACAGACAGACAACTGAAGACAGACAACTGACGTCGCTTGGTTGGCAAGAAGAGATCATCAGAGCTCAAAGCAGCTGCGCAGGAGAACCGCAAAACAGAAATCAAAAACTTAAGAAGATTGCCAGCTCCAATAGTCATCAGTCATGACTGTCACAGAATTGGCAATAGGTATAAAGATGGCAGGGCAACCTTGCACCTGGACTGATAGTCGCAGCACTCAGCTAGCCTAAATGTCAGAAATAGCAAACGTGGCAGGTAATGTCTTTCAGAAAGTCAGTATTCGTTGTGTTTTCTTATGCCACAGTAGCATGAGTAAC
>JAJLTU010000083.1:0-25646 GCA_030568295.1 Myxozyma neotropica
AAGGACTAAACATGTACATGTCCATCATAGAGGAGCACTTAGCATGCAGGATGGTTCCAGAAATTATTGCACAAAAAGAGGTGTGGTGGTGTGAGGATAACTGGGCCAATCCAATGCTGCTGTGGAAACTGTGGCAAGCTCAAACATATTACAAGTCCAAAGGGAAATTAAGGATCTACCTAATATTTGTTTTTAATATTTTGCACCTGAATATAACCTCTTGTGGTGGCTTAATTGATGCTCATTTGGATGACAAGGTGAGCTGATGCGCAGCTTGCTTTGGGGTATGGCCCGCTTAAGGACTGGACCATCTTTGTGTACATAGTGGCTGGGTGGACCCCCTCTACTCCATCTTATCAACTTACCACCACTCATTGTCAACTGCATAGCGATCACATAGCTACTATACACACATATATAACAAGTTGAGCAATGGAGAACTGAAGAAGCTCAAGCTACTCTGCAGCATGCTTTGCCTCTTCACCCAACACAATATTACTATATCTTGATTTGAGATTTTGAGCATTTCAGCTATGAAGTATGAGTTTGCATGAATAATCTGGCATAATTATTTTAACATACAATAGTATGTGGAGATAAAATTACAAAAAGTGAAGGAATGTGAATTGAATTTAGTTAGCACTTAATTTCTATCTCCTCATCAGCATCATCAATTTTAGACCTCACTTCCCAGCTTTCTTCGCGCCATTCACAGCTTAATCGCCATTCCTCTAGTCTTCGTTTCTTCATTTTCCAGCCTCTGTCTTCTGCCTCGCCTCGACCAACAAAATGAACCTTTTCTATTCTGTAACTCACACCATCATGGCGAGATATCCATGTTCGAGAGTTGATCCCATTTCGAAACGAGCCTTGATAATGCTGTAAGAGTGGTAAAATACGAAGTGTGGCAATACAGTCGCCACCAATTGAGTTGATTTCCATAATATCACTGGTGGTAGCTATAGATGTTGTATCATTGGCTGGTGCAAACCCAGAATGATAGAGGGCAGTGACGATGTCTGAATCATCAGTGTAGACATCAGTTCCCCAAACCATTCTGCGACGAATAAGAGGATTGTTGTATTTTCTTAGGAACCTGTGAGCAATTCTAATCTGAATTAGTGAATTAACATGATTTTCCAGGCGTGGTAGTAGAGGTCCACATGAGCTGGTAGGAGGAAAGTAGATCAGCCAACCGAGGTTGTACGAAGGAAATATATTTGCAGCTTTGATTGCATCTGTGCTATCAACATGGATCCTCTGAGAGTATTGAGAGAGGGAAGATGTTGCACCAGGCGAAGGAGAATGCCTTTCAAACAAAATTAGTTTGCATGAAAAGACTAGCCAAAACGCTAAGATTAGAGACGTATTATGACTTACAATGTAAGAGAATCTTCACCACTCGAATGATTTCTGCCGCGCTGTAATTTTTTACGACCATTGTCATCCAGTGTGGGCGACTGGCGGGAGGGTGGTGTTGCACTAGCCAAGTCCGAAGCGGAGGAAATTGGATCTGCCAAAATGGAAGCTGAAACGGTCGCAGCCTGGATCTTTTTGACAACAGCACGGGCAATTGGATCCTCTGCATGGACAGAAGTTTGAGGGGCGGTCTCCTGTTGCTGACTCTGCAGAAGCGCGGGCGCCGAGTGCAGCATAGGTGATGATTGCGGTGAGAACCCGCCATCTGGCGCAGGCGGTTCAGTCGACAATGTCGATGCGGTCGCCGGCGGGGGTTGGGGCGTCGTGCGGCGCGGGCCGTGGCTGGGATCGAATAGAACTGGGGGCAAGGTTGGTCCGACAGAAAAGGGTGAAGTAACTGACGCGGTCGAAGCAACGGGATTCAGTTTGGGTGGGGCGAATCCATTGTGGGCGTCTGCAGAGATCGGTGCGGGCGAGGGCTCGGGAGAGAGGGGGGGCGGGACGCGGGCCGGCGCCTGCTGCTCCGCAGCAGGCTGAAGTGGCAGTGGCTGCTGCTGATGCTGTGATGCTGGCGGCAATTTCTGAACTGGCGGGCTCTCAGCAAATTCTTCGAGCGGCGCAGAAGCTGGGCCAGTAGGATGGTGATGGTGATGGTGGTGATGGTGGTGGTGGTGGTGGAGGTGCGCGGGCGGCGGTGACGCAGGCGCGGATGGCTCTGTCTTGATGGGCGACGTCGAACCTACAGATGGCGGAGGAGAAGAGGTGCCCAAAATGGAAGAGATAGACATGCCGGTCGAGGGAGCCCGGCGATGCAGAGGGGGGAGGTCGCGACTGGGGGTGTGCAGGGGAGGGAGAGTGCGGGTAGGCGGCCCGACGGAGGCCACGAGCGAAGGCAGAGAGGGGAGCTGCTCGGGCGAGCTGTGATGTGCGCGGTTGTGGTGTGCGTGATGGTGGTGGTGGTGGTGGTGCGGAGGGTGGTCTGGAGCATCCATTGGCGAGAATGGGCCGGCCGGAGGAGTGGAAGAGGACGAGTCGAGGAGCTGACGGAGCCGGCGAAGCGATGTGGAGAGACGAGTCCGGGCTAGGGCTGGACCGGAGCCGCTCTGAGTACGTCAGTGTGCTCGAACGGCTGATGTAATGCTCTCCTGCCGGGTTCGCAAGCGCAAGCTTCACCGCCATATGCTGCGTCTGCGGCTCCGCTGGGCTCGTGGGCCTTAAAGACACCCGATGGCTTATGACTGCAGCGCAGATTCTCGGTCGTCGGTCAATCCGTCTTACTCGGCCTCGGGCGTCGAGATGCATGTTCAAGGTATAGAGCCGTCCTAGCGAAGTGCCCTAGCCCTGCACGGCAGCTCATCTGGCAGCGCGTCCAGCGAGCGTATTTTCTGCAGAAAACATCAAAAATATGTAGCAGGCGCAATGTGATTCTCAAAAGCATGCAGGTCCGCTGGGCGTTGGCGACGAAGTGGTTACGAGTACGACTCGAGGCGGAAGCCGCATCACGTGCGGTATCCACTCTTCGTCTCGCCACTGGCGATCGCAGCGTCACAGGCCTCTCAACCGATATAAAGCCACGCCAAATGTCCTGCTCCCGAACTCATCTCTCGCCCACGGCTACGCTCATAACTACTACGGCGGCCTCGAAGCTCCACTGCGACGACCGTGGCTGTCAAGTGCGCTCGTCCTGCTACTTTGCTCCACCTGCTGTCGGCACTTCCTTTATCGCCGTCGCTGTTGCGTCGGCCGGCAAAGACGCCGAAGAGCCTACGAGCATAGCCCTCTCCGCTCTTCTTGACGACTCCGACGCCATGACGCTCGTCCGCCGCCGCAAGCGCGACTTGCTGCTGGCTGAAATTGCCGTCTGGAAAGCCCAGGTGGCTGCGTTTTTTGATCAGCAGCCCTCGACCATCGCCTCGTCATCGACTCCTGCCACCTCCAACAGTGGCTCCCTCTCGAATTCGGAGCAACTCGCCGGGGATCGTATAAGTTCGTCGAGCATCTCTTCCACCGCGTCAGTGTCGCTGCAGACTGCTCTCTCCTCCCCGTCGACCGCGAAGCCTTCCCCCCCCTCGGTATCTTCCTCTCCGTCCTTTCACATCCGCGTGCTGAAGCGGCGAAGCGCCGCCCGAAGGCAGGTGGAGGACCTGTTCGTGCCTCTAGACGAGCCATTGCTGCCGATAACCGCAGCCGCCCACGCGCGCTCGGCTGCTGCTTCGTCAGCATCTTCCCCACCATACTCCAACGCTTCTAGTGCGCCGCCCAGGGCGAGCCAGACTTCCGGCGCCCAGGCCACTAATGTATCACATCCCGGCTCCATATCTAACAACAGTGGCAACGGCCAGAACAACCGCGAAGACGGCAATGGCCACACCCCAGTTCGTCCCGATTCGATAAGCCCATCTGTTGACGGCATAGAGGCAAGTGAGGAGGAGTCTGAGGACGAAGAGCTGTGGAACGAGGGCTACAAGTACTGGAAGGCCGAGCGGCGGCAGTGGATCAACCCGTCTTCCAGAAATCTGCCTACCGGTATCGACTCTGATCATCTGCCGCCTTCCTCCATTCGACCCCATCCCGTACATCAGATGAGACCAGATGCATACCCAAAAATATATCGTATGCTGGTTCATGAGGGACGTCGACTGCGAGAGCCTGTCAATTTGTCGGATGCAACTAAAATCTTAGTCTCTGGATGGCAAGCCAGTGGACAGTGGCCGCCCCAGCCGAGCGCTCCTGATCCCCATATCGCTCGCCGTAAGAGAGAATAATGTTTCGCTTAGTTGCTTCTTCTCTGCATCCTTTTTTCATTTGGGATTTTGGGTTTTTAAAGTTTTGTTCTTTGGTTTACGGCGTATTTGTTTTGTTAGACGAGGTTTGCGTAGATTATCCATCAGTTTTTCTGTCATCGTTTCTGTGGGTTGTTTGGTCTGGACCTGGCACAGGTATTACGTATAATTCTAGTATCTCACAGACTCAGTCAAATAGACAACTTCTAGATATTCAGCTCACTGCCTATAACTATCCCTTAAAAGAATTCCTATCATTTCCTGTTAAGCCTCATGCTAGGTCTCTGATCTTACTCTGCGGATTGCGGTGATCCCAGAACTTCATTATACATCTTCATCGGTGTCCAATCGCTAAGATAGTTTACCATCCCACTTCCTGAAATCATCAAATTCTGGATGTAACTTCCCGACGTATCATTCTCTCGTGCGTATGGCGAAGTCTTCGCGATAGCATCCTCCGCATTTTCATCATCGCCATTCGCCGCTGTGTCATCGTCATCGCTGTCACTCACGTCGAAAGCTGATGCATCCCAGGTCACACTGTTCGCAGTCATTCTCGAGTCCAATGTAACTTCTGCATTTATAGATCCATCGAACGAGTCGATCGTCTCTGTGTCTTGAAGAGGCCTGCCTTGTGCAGCCAGCAGACTCGTTCGCATTTCTGCTTCTTCGACTTCATCATCCTTGTAGGGTTCTTGTCCTTGGCCCAAGCTTCCGCAACTTATTCTTCGATCTCGCTCAGACTCCGGGTCGTACGGGTTCAGAAAGTGATGCTCAACAAGATGTTGAATTACCGGCCATCCATATGCATTTGCAAACGTTCGACGAACAATGATATTATTGTGAGCGTCAGGCTCTAGCTGTACAAGAACTTTCCTCCATGGCATGCCATTGTGCCATGCGCGAGCAATCTTCTCTTCTACTCGTGCTTTTTCACTCTTGCCATCCTCACTCTTGCCATCCTCACTCTCACGGGTATCACTGCGATGTATACCAGTTCGCTTGCTACTCTCCAAATCATATTCATTAGTTCCGGATCTTTTATTTGAATGCGATCGCTTGTGCTTTAAGTATACTCTGGGGGGGAGGTCCTCAGGGTAATAAATTCTATCATGGAAAATAGTCTTTGGTCGCGAAGCGACATTCAAAATGAGGTCGTTGGGTGGCAAAGGAGGGTTGAGAATCGACGTAGCAGAAACTAGTACTGACGTTTTCGGAAGTATCGTAGGCTCTTCTTCCTCGTCCGGCTCAGATCCAATGGTTTGACTTCGGTTATAGATCTTACTGGGCTTTCTCTTAAAAGCTTGAGGTCGAAGTAGAGAAAATACATACTGAAATGGAGCAAAAGAATTATTGCTCCCACTACTCTGTTGTGTCTCCGTATTTGGGACAGGGGAGCTCTTATTGCCAGTAGGCCTGTACTTCGTATCGCCTAATTCGAGATCTCCAATTTCTGACTCGCTCTCTCTGGCATTGGGAGATGGATCTTTCGCTTCACTGACTTCTGCATGAGGATCAGAAGACGGAGCATTTTGTAACTGTACTTGAGAATTGCTGTCACTGTTACTAACAATCTCGCCATGTCGTGCTTTCTCGGCCTTTGAAAGAGCTCGCCAATCCAAGTATAACAACGAAGATGTCCGTAATGGTACGATACCATCATTAACCGCATTGGCGTATACGGTCCGTCGCTTAAAACGCTTTAAGATCTCTGCTGCAGGACCAGTTGGCAGAATCCGCAGTAATGGTTTTGAAGCAATAGCGGAAGATGACACAAATGGGGTGCTTGGCTTCCATGTCAGGCCCAAATCTTGGCCAGATTTACCAACAAATCCAAAGTCAAGAGCAAATTTCACGTACAGAGGATTTTCATTGGAAAGGCCCAAGAAAGGTGTTGCAAGTGCTATGAAATTTACTGGCTCGATCTCGTCAAAAAAATCTGGGTAATGAGCATGGATGTAAGCAATGGCATAAGTCATGACGAGTCCTCCAAGGGAGTGGCCGACAAAGGAGATCTTCCTGATCTGAGGATCTCGCAGTGATGTTGCAATATGTTTCGCCATCCGCTTTCCGAGATATTTAACACCTCGCTCAGTTCTGCATACATTGTCAAAATAACCGCGCACGATAACATTGTCCCCAGCAGCAGCACCGGCTTTTTCAATTTGTTCCTTTACAAACAGCATGTCTGCCCCTGTATTTGAATGAAGCCCATGACTTATGACAACAAGATGTACCGGCTTACTAAATTCTGGTTTGGGGGAGCTCCATATTGCTGATGTATCCTGGTGAGCAACGGAAAGGGCTTTCGAGAACACTCCGGGATCAGACTCGAGATGTAGCGAATCCTGCTCGCGACCGATTGAGAGTTCGAAGGATACAGTAGCTGAGGATGAAAAAATTAGCTGGCTGACCACGTCAATGGTCCACGAATGCTCCCGTCTGTTAGGATCCATCTTGAGCTCCGCGTAGAAAGACTGTGCGGCCTTGACCTGTGGCTCGAAAGCGGGCACATCATATATGTTCTTAGTGGTCACGTAGGGATCATAGTGAGAGGGCTTGACATCAACGTAGAGGATGAAAGGGCCGTTCAGATACGCAGCACGCAGAGGAAAAGATTCATTGTTCCGGACACGAAGATAGAGCGACGTTGGTGGAGGGGAGATATTGTCTGCGGCCGGGATGTAGGTCACGACGTAGCGGTGCAGCTGACCAACCTTGACCAGCGAGCGAGCGCGGAAGAGAAGCATGGCAAGATTATACAGAGAAAGCGCGCTGCAGTCCCAACACCGGACTAGTGCAAACAGCTGCTATTGCTGTCTGTTTGGTTCGCGGGCGGGCAGTGGGGGGATGATGGAAGGAGTGCGCGATGAGGATTGCTGTCGAGCGACGCTGCCAGAATTCATAGTCCCAAGGAGAGCGAGATTAAGCTCGAACTCTGAACTCACCAACAAACTGTAATGTCAGGCATCAAGTTAAATTTGCAGCTCATAATCAGCTATATATGCATTATAGATAGCACAAGTATCTACAATATATACATCTGGCCATACTAGAGGCTGCCTGCATGGCGATATATAAGTTTTAGCTACAATCATAATGCTACTACCCACGTCAAACTATTGAACTCCCAAGTACATAAAACTCTATACACTAATTTGATGTTATATTAATTAGAGATATGTTATATTAGACAATTACTGTGCCTGTGGCTGTGGCTCCTCTTACTCTTGACGAAGCTGAGGTCCAGGACTGGAGCTCTCCTTATAAGCCTTTGCGCATCCGTAGTGCACCGCTGTAGAATCCGGGAAAACTGAGATCACACTGCTTCCTAACCTCTTGAGGCAAACTGGGCATATTTTCGTATCCGAGATAACAACGTACCTGCTTCTTAATTCCAGGAGCTGCTGCTGCGTCCGAACCAACTCTGTCTTGATCAGAGCGGCAGAAATTCGGTCTCTATTGATCGTCGTGTTGGTCTCACGTAAATGAGAAGCAAAAAACTTTCCAAGAGCGGTCATGTTAATGTCTGGCGGGAGAAGTTCGAGCGCGTCAATGGCCGATAATCGCGATCCGTGCTGTGATAGTAGTTCCAATGCAGCCTCGAGATTCATAGGTGGGCGATCATATTCTTCGTTCAACATTGGCACATTTGGTGACGAAGGAGGCCTATAGAAACCGCTTTGTTGAGGTCTGAGATAGCTAGTAACTGAAGGTGGTGAAACTCCAGTTTCTGATGAATCATCAGATCCTCTTCTGGAGGGGCCTCTCTTATGAAGCCCATTACCTGCAATCATTTTCGTAGGATATGGACGCAGGTAAAGTTCCAAAAGGGTATAGAACACCGACTTGCTATTGGGAGCATCAGAGTCATACACATTCATGCAGTATTCCTGGGCCTTTTGGTAATCTTTCATATTAAACACAAAGATCTCCAGTGCCCGCTTGTGTTCTCCTATCCTGCTAAACAAAATTGCCTTGGACTCCATAAATAAAGCAGCTAAAGATGAGGTTAAGAAAAGTATCTCGAGTCTTGTAACAAAGTGAGTCTTACAGTCTCTGGGCATTACCCCCAATATTTTTTCTGGCTTGTACTGCCTCGACTCTCGAAGCAGCCGTAGCAGCTTGTTAACTGGCCGCTGAACCATTTCGTCGTCCAGCGAGTAAAGCTGCGCATTTGTCTTGATGTCCTCAAGGTATGCCATGGCAAGATCATTGTGAAAATCAGGCGATAAATCACCAAGTTCAAATACTATGTGCTCTAGGTAATTGATAGTCAGACTTCGTGAGAGAGGTAGCAAAAATTTCTCTACTTGAGGACGTGACAGCGACTCGGCTTCAGGGGTATTTGCCATGAAAATCTGCATTATTATGTCAGCAATCGTAAATATTGGTCGATTTCAGGAAACTTACATCTATTCCAAACTGCTTGTCTATCCGAATCGGCTCTTTTGAGTATTCAAAAATTAAATCGATATGCTCATTATCAAGCTTCTGCAGGTAACGAACAGTACGTTCTGATCCGCTAAAGGAAGGGATTTTCTTGCTCTCGCTCAATTGCTGTAACAATTCCAAAGCATCGCCATGAAGCTTTTTTGCATAGTAGAAATCAACCAGCTCCGACCACTTTCCGTACATCAATAGCTGTTGTCGTACAACATCCTTATCGCAATGATTTGAAAGTCGAACAAGAGGGCCAACGAGTTGATGATTAATAAGCATATAACACCGCAGCAATGCAGTATCAACAATGCAGGCTTTCTGGTCCAGATCGGAGCCAAAGTTATTAGGTGATATTTTCTGCCCTGATACGCGGTCTAGATCTTCTCTCGTGATTATACCTGATTGGAGCGATGCCAGTCGAGAGATCTTACGTCTAGCATCAATAAGATATATGAGAAGGCATCGCACCGCTTTAATCAATGTTGTACCGTCCATTGACTCTGGCCCCATGTACTCCTGGCTCTCAAGAGCAGAACGCATCGTCTTCGTGGTGCTTACTTTACCAAACGACAGAAAATTTGCCAAACTGTCTGATAAAGAGGAGGTGTCTGCACCCCGAGCTCCCCCTCGGCCCATAGCAGTGCTGCCGTCAATTTGGGCACCAGATGAATTGCTCGCTATTGGACGTAAAAAACGATCGAATATCTCGACATCCTTCTGCTTCTGGGATTCAGCGTTCACTGAATCTGCTAGGGAAGCCCTCTCTGATGCTACAGGAGCCACGCCTAGAATTTCTGGAGGAGAGGGTTCGATGCTAATAGCCGGTGAGGGTATGCCTTTGCCATCGGCATTGCCATCTAGCCGACTTTTCTTTGATGATTCGGCTTCGGTGGGTTCCGCACCCGGTTCGAGGCTGTCATTCACAGGAGGAGGATCATTGCCATCAGCAGCTGTACCCTCATCAGTTGCGATTGCGGCCTCCTCTGATTCAGAAACCTCATTCCCAGAAATAGCCTGGGGATATAGAGCAAGTACTCGTTCGGGAGGAGCGGAAACATCAGAGAACAGGGTCATTGAATGAGAAAATTTGAATTTTATAAAAAGCCGTTCTGCCTTCTGCATTTTGAGCTCTCTCAGCATATTGGCTCTGTCGGAAACAAATATATCATCCAGCTGTTCGATAAGACAAATCGCTTCGTCCAGCTGATTCTGCTGAATTAAAATCTCAAGCTGCTCCTCAAAGGGCTTTAGACTCAATTTCCACACCTGTCGAGCTGATGCAACAAAAGGATATTTCCCATCATTGAAATGCAGTAAAGTTGGGAAATTAATTGATTGTAAAAGTGTGTGTGTCTTCGTATTGCGCACTTCAAGTCGCTTGCTGTTTGCGGTAACTGAGATAACAAATGGATACGAATACCCTAGCATCGAAGGTACGTCCTTAAACTTGATAGGCCGCTTGTTTTTCAAAAATGTGCCAGTATCAGCCGAGAGAAATGCGGAGGAGAACTCGTTGACAAGAACGACTGATTCATCTTCTTGTAATCGAATAGCTAATGCACATCCTTGCTTCCGTGCAGAAGCAGAAGCAGAAGATGCTATATTTCCGAAGTTTGCTGCAACGCCAGCTATGACTCCGTCAATTGGCCCTACAGGTCGGCCAGCGGCAAATATGGGAGAAACTGTCGAAGCAGGGATATCAACCAAGAAGTATTCAACCACAAGTCCGCATATTATCTTGTCTGGTTTTATAAATGTCAGAGATCTCGGTCGTTCAGGAACGGTGATTTCCCGCGAGCCGATTAATTCTGCGCCTTGCCATTCGTAACAGTGTAATTTCTTTTTGGAGGCAACGACTAATCTCGACACTGACCTCTGCAGATCAGCTATCGATGGTCGTTTCTCTGGAGTCAATCCCAAGGGTACAACAAATGGAGACTGGGATTCAAGCTCCGAGGAGGTCGCAAACACAACGGCTCCCTTTGTCCGATGCAATCGTTCCTGAAGGGCAAAAGTGTCCAGATCGTAGAGATAAACATAGCTGCCGCTTAAAACGATCAATACGCGCGCCTCTTCCAGGCCAGACAACTGATCAATTGATCCCTTTGTGAATCTTTCAATCGTTGTCAGCAACTTTGCTGGCATAGCCGCCGCTTCTTGCTGTGTGGCGGAAGTATCAGGCTCTGGCCGCGAAATAAAGCTATCGACTTCGTACACTTTGAGAGTGCCCGAAGCCAGGCCGACAAATAGCTTGTCATCTAGAATTCAGCAGTCAGAGTCAGCTGCAAGTTCAGAGAGGGAAAAGGTGGCCAAAGGACTGGCGGAGCGGAAGTACGCACGAGAGCTGTAGATTGCCTGTATGCGCTCCTTCGAGCTCAGGTCCACCACCGGGACCGGAGTGAACGCTCGCATCATGGCGTAAGTGGGGACCAATCACAGGCAAAGGAATAGCAGGTCATCCACAGGGCCCGAGGGGACCAGGATTGCGGAGAGGGGCGAGAGAAGGCTGCCGGTGAACGCGGGTGCTGTTTCTGATGTCGGCGAGGTCGCTTGAAGTCGCTCTGCGGGCCCGCTCGAGCCCAGTAGGCCATAATTTCCAAATCCGGAATATTATTAGGGCTTTGTCACCAAACTGGGAAATTAGCTAATGCTCACGTGATAGATAAGCTGTCAGAGATTAGTACGTAAGCACGGATCGCGCGCACGTAATCCGGAGCAGGACAAGTATGTAATCTCGAGACCGCTCACCAGCGAAGACTGAAAGATTGATTGCGATCGCGTCGACGCGTCAGGACAAGAAGGATACTGACTAATCGGCGCGCCCGGACGGCCCGCTCACAGGAGCATAGTCTTGATACCCAGCACAAAAAGTCAAGAACGACGACTCGTGCTCTTGAGGAGAATGTTCAGGAAGGATGGAAGATTTAAGAGGAAATTTTGCAATGTTAAAGAAAAGATATAAATGAGGGCTTCTGCGCCCTCGAAGTATTACTTTTAGAAACAGTTTTGTACATTTTGATTTGATATTTGATTTGGCCAACCACCGAAAAGTCTACACTGAGACCGGACGACCCAAACCCTTACACCATCGCATTGTCCGATGCTACGCGTGATCGAGCTGCTTTAACAATACGACAGAAGCTGATACTTTTGCAAATGGCCATTCCGTGGAGCGTAGTAGCTGTCATCGGCATCACTCTGATTTTGTGGAAATGCTGTGTGCAGTCCGCGGTCGGCCCAGACATATCTACGACGACCGATGCCGGTTCCTCAGCGGCCACGACATCAAAGCGCAAGCGGAAGAACAAGAACAAAACCAAGAGCAAGGTCGAGACGAGAGATGACGCGACTGATGACAAACCTCAAATTGCACTGCGAGTAATCCAAGAGACTCCTGCTCCGACCGCGCAAGGCGCACCCAAAGCTGATGTGGACGCGATACCGAGTCCTGCGCGGAACTTGCCTGAATCACCACCCATCGATCCGCCCAGATCAAAAGCAAAGGTACTCAAGATTGTTGGAACGACGTCAACTCAACTTTCTCAGGTCAAGAAATTAAAGCAGCAGGTGGAGGAGGAGCTGACAAAGAAGCAAAGGCAAAACAGACGACGATATGAGATGAACAAAGAGGTTAAGCAAGCCCAGGCCGATGAGCAAGAACGTAGATTACGGGAGTTCAAAGCGCATAAAGCCAGAGATTCAATGGCAGAGCTCCAACGTGCCGAAGCGGCAAAGCGGACTGTGGATTTGGAAGCGCAATTAAAACTACAACATGAGCATCAGGCACAAGTCGGGCGGCCACAACCAAGGACAGGTCGCGAGACCCGAACAAACCCGTCTGAAGATAATGATGGATGGGTAGCTACAGCACCCAGGAACCGAAAGTCAAAAGGCAGTGTCGAAAGTGTCGAACGAGTACATGATATTACAGATAGCAGGTCCGCATTATCCGCGCCGGTATTTACTTGGGATGCTTAGTCCACTGTGTACGTCACAGCTATGAGATATGTAAATAGTATTCACAAAAGATCACAAGCATTGTCAAATCTATCACCGCACTGCGCACCATTCGCTTTCGAAACCAGTAGCACAAAACCAAATAGGAGCATCAAACCGTAACCATAGAGATACAGTCTACAAGTCTCATAATGAATGAACAAGCGTGCCCATGCGGAACAAAATAAAACCTAATAAAGGATATCATATACACCAACTTGAGCAAAACCAATGCAAATCCAAAATGATGCATCCATGAATTGTTACCTGAAGGGTGCATCTGTCGAAGCACTTTCAAAACTCGCCCGTGAGGTGCCATCATCCGACGTACCACCATCAGCTAGCTGCGCTATACGAGAATCTCGAGCATAGTATTCACTGGAGGGTCGCGTCGATGTTGACTTACGAGCGGATTTGATTTCGGGGATTTCAAGCGTCGAGTGAGGTTTTGCGCCGTGAGCTTTCGCGGCTGTTTGCAATTGTTCGGTCGGAGGCGCTGCATCAGTTAACCTCTTGATGTCGTCGTACCAGTTCATCATTTGCTCGTGAGACTCCGCCCTGAACATCCAACTATGACCGCGGTGGAACTGGCCAGATTGCTTGCCCTTCATGAGAAATTTGTAGGAGTTTCCCGAGGGATCAGAATGATCAGAAATCTGGCAGTCCTGAAGCAGCAACGACATGACAGGTATAAGGTCGTTTTTGCGGTCAGAAGTTTTAAACTCGTGCAAATAGGTTGGTGTGAGGACATACCAGGCACCAGTGTAAGATTTTAGGTACTTTGTCCTGCGCTCTAAAGGTCCTGCACGAATAGGCCTAGTAGCGGAGTCGTCGCGGCCGGGATATATTATATTATCAAACTTTCGGACAGGGATAGTCGGGTCAATAAAATTTGGATCTCGCAGCACAAAGTCTGTCCATTCTTTAGAAGGAGGCAAGTCAACCATACTAGTCGTGAGACGATGACCATAGTCGAGAGTGTCTTGGCCCTCACGGAGAAGAAACGAACAGTAGGTATCAAAGGCCTGCTGGATTTCTTTGATTACGATCTCCTCGAGCGCCTTACCGGAGCTCTCAATGTTAAGATAAGCCTGGATATAATCAGTTAGAATAGACGTCAGCAAAATAAGCAATATAGGATGGCATACCTGATGGAGATAGTTCTCCTCATCAATTTGCTTGCGAAGTTGTTTCTCGGCAGCCAGTTTGACAATGTACGGGTCATATTTGCCGACAACGAGGTGTGGATTGACCGCGACTGCGTTAAGCGCTTCGGTAAGAACCGCAACCTGTTTCTTAGTAAGATCAAGCTCCTTCGCGACAGAGTTTTTGAAGTCACCCGAGAGACCTTTGATCTCCTTGATTTTGACAGAGAGGTCGCGACGCAGATCCTTGAGACGGAGAACGACCTGCTCGTTGATTTGCTTGGCCGCGTCCGCGGAGTGCAGAGAAGACTGCTTGTGGTAGTCGCGAATGATGGTAGGACTGTCTTGAATACCGCCGCGGCGAAGGAAGATGTCACCTGTGTCGCGGAACGGGACGCTGATGACGCCAGCCAGGCGGAGGTGGGTGCGGGCACGCTGGTCTTGGACGACGGCGATGTCCTCGAAGTAGGAGATGCACTCCTTGAGCACGCGGCGCCAAACCGTAAACCGGTTGGAAAGGACTTCCGTTGGGTTTCCAGATAGAGGAACCGGTGTGTAGAAAGCCCAGTTGAGCTCTTCCGGAGTTTTCTGGGCCGTGCGGGTGGGTGGCCGCATGGACGCACGGTGGGGGGCGTTGCGCGATAGCTTCTGCTGCGAGTGAAGTATCGGCTGTTGCGGAGGATGTTGCGCCGGCTCTGGTACCTGCACCGACTGTTGCTGCTGTTGTTTTTGTTGCTGTTGCTGCTGCTGGGGTGCCTGCACAGGGATTTCCGTGTCCGGCACAGCCAGTGAATGCGAGGACATGACCTGAGGAGCATAGCCGTTGTAACTCGGCTCACTGTCTTCACTCCGGCGCTCTATGCTCTGGCTCTGCTCGAGGTAGTTGGGCTCATGCTCGAGGTAGTTCCGCTCAAAGTCGGGCAGGGTGTGCTTGATGCTGGTCTCGTCGGGGTCCTGCTCTCGTTCTCGTTCTCGGTCGCTGTCGCGCTCTCGCTCTCGTTCGCGGGCAAGTGCCTCTTCAGCTGGAAACGAGCCGGGCATCGCAGGCGCGTCCTCTGACGATGGCGCCGAAGACAAAGACGAGGCAGACGACGACGGCATTGGTGCTCCTGCTCTTCGCGTGTTCACGGGCTCTCCTTCTCTCGTCGTTCCAGCCACGCGGCACACTCTGACGTAGCATTGCTTAGTAAGACTTGTTATACATCACGTGCACTGACGCTGCTTCCGTCGGTCGCTGGCTGGCTAAGCGTCAAATATATCATACATACTCTGATCGCGTGTATTTTGTTACTGTACGCGTATTTTAGATACATCGTAATCTCTAACCGCTAATAGCATGCTAAATCAGTAATGAAACTCCGCTGCTCGCTCGATTGACCTCAGTAGCGACGTACTTGTCGCGCAACAGCCGCTGAATACATTTCCTACAGAGCCTATACCAGCACTATAGCCCGACTAGCGCCATCTAAATCTTGTTCTCTAGCTGACGGCTTTCCTTTAGAGCCACGAACTTCTTCACCACCTCCTCTAATCCCACCATGTCGCCCTTCGCCTGCGTGACCTGGTCGTCACGATTTCGCACGTTCACCGCTCGCGCGTTCAACTCCTGCTCGCCTACAATCAAAATGAAGTTGTATTGCTGCAGCTGTCCATTGCGCACCTTCTTCATCAAAGTGTTTCCGCTCACGTCCATGTCAACGTAAAGACCAGCGTCGAACAGGATCTGACGAACCTCCTCCGCATATTCATTGTACTTCACGCCGACTGGGATCACGAGCACCTGACGCGGGGAGAGCCAGAACGGCCACTTACCAGCAAAGTGCTCTGTCAAGATCGCAGTCATCCGCTCAACGCTACCGAGGATGGCACGGTGAATCATTACCGGTCGCGCATACTGTGCTTTCTCACCTTCCTTTGTCTCCCTCTCCTCAGAGGTAGGGGCATGGTATTCCAGCTCGAATCGCTCGGGAAGCTGGTAATCGAGCTGGATTGTCGCGCACTGATACTGCCGGCGTAGAGCGTCCGAAATCGTAATGTCGATCTTGGGTCCGTAAAAAGCGCCATCACCCGAATTGAGCTCCCACGGGGCGCCAAAGCTGTCAAGCGCGCTGCTTAGCTTCTTCTCAGCGTCGTCCCACATCGATAGCTCGCCGAGATACTTCTCGGGTCTAGTAGACAGCCCAAGCTTAAAAGTAAAGCCAAAGATACCGTAAATGTGCTTCAAGAAGTCAAAAACACCGATGATCTCGTCCTCGATTTGATCTTGAGTACAAAATATGTGAGTGTCATCCTGCTGGAACCGGCGCACTCGAGTAAGCCCGGTAAGTGCACCAGAAGCCTCATTACGGTGCAAAACTCCAAAATCAGCCACCCTCCATGGCAGCTCACGGTATGAACGCTCCCGTGACTTGAAAATCAAGCAGTGACTGGGGCAGTTCATAGGCTTCAGCGCAAAAGTCTCCTTCTCGACTCCAATAGAGAACATGTCATCCTTGTAGTGTTGCCAGTGGCCCGAGACTTCCCATAGCTTCGAGTTGAACATGTTGGGGGTGATGACTTCCTCATAGCCTCGTTTGCGGTACTCTGATCGCATCAGCTCAAGCAAGTTGTTGTAAATACGAGTACCGTGAGGCAACCAGAAGCAACTACCCGGAGACATCTCGTGAAAGAAAAATAAGTCCTGTTCGCGACCAATCTTGCGGTGATCGCGCTTCGCGGCTTCTTCCAGAAATCTGACATACTCAGTCATTTGCTTGGGATCAGGGAAACTCACACCGTAGATACGCTGCAAAGAGTCATTTTCTGCATTTCCTAAGAAGTAAGAAGACGAGTTCTTAAGAACCTTGAATGCCTTAACACGTCCAGTGTTGGGGACGTGAGGGCCAACGCACAAATCGATTAATGGGCCGCAACGATACACGGTTGTAGAAGTGCCGTCCGGAATCTTCGACTCGATAATAGTCTGTTTGTATTTGTTATGGATAAACATTTTGAGTAAATTCTCTTTCGACACAACCAAACGCTCGAACGGCTGGCGTTCTTTGATGGCACTCTTTGCAATTGTCTCAAGCGAACTAAAGTCATTCTGCGACACAGCACTACATAAGCCGTTAGCTTACCCGACTTTCTTATCTTGTCTATGTAACTGTTACTCACCGATCGTCAATCGACATTTCGTAAAAGAATCCGTCTTCAGTGGGGGGTCCAATGCAAAGATGGCAGCCATAGTGTCTCTCAGACGCCTCACCAAGGATATGAGCACTTGAGTGCCAGAAGACACGCTTGCCCTCCGCAGTCTCGAAATCAAAGAATTCAACGATAGAGTCCTCTTCAAATGGACGCTCAAGATCCCATAGAACATTATTCACCTTGGCAATGATTGTGCGGTCGGCTAGAGACTTGCTGATTTCACGGGCGATAGACATGGGAGTTGCTTCCCACGCAGTACCGGCCTTGATCGTGCCATCCTTCAAAGTAATAATGATTTCAATACGAGGCTTGCCTAATTATTAATCTATTAATATGGTTTCCGGGAAAGAAGGAGTAGCATAATGAATCTTCATACTGGCCACTTCATCAGCATATTCCTTCTTCAGCTCCTCAAACAACTTGATTCTGTGAGGAATGTACTCAGGAGGCGGCTTCAACTATCACAAACCAGTCAGAAACCCGAATATCATCCAATTGACCGCGACTACTCACCTCCAAAGGCGAAGCACCCTCGGCGACATCTTTCTTCGTCTTTTTCGCCTTTGGAGCTTTCGGTGCCTTCGCAGGCGGGACCGCGATGGCGACGCCAGCGACTTGCTCAGTCACTTCCTCGACTTGTTCGGAGGCCATTAGATTTGTCGTTACTACGTTTTATCGCGCGATATATCAGAGACGAGCACTTGAGGAACGTGTCTGGGTTGGATAGATTAGTCAATAAATTTTCGGAAGGACGACTGCTAATCCAACCCTATCCCTGAAAAGTCTTTAAGATATTATTCACAAGCGGCAGCAAGATGTGATAGAAATGCTGCATGAATGATCTAATATTACACGTATCTAACGCGAACCGCCATTATTATCGTCCGCTTCACCCGCTGGAAGAACTCCAGAATCAGCGCCCCAATGCTTCTCCTGTTCTCCGACACCCCAACGGCCAGAAGCAGCGCCAGCAAAAACATGAGAGATTCCATCACACGCGTGACAGTTGCCCGTTCCCTTGATGCGTGCAGGAGTGCCCTCCACAAGTCCGGCACTTGGCTGATTACGCCCAGTCTCCTGTGGTGAGGTGGCGGAGGTCTCCGGGCGGCCGCAGTCTCATCGCATTCAAAGACAATTTCGTTGTTGGAATTCTGCTCTTGCATTTGCGCGCTGATGTCGCAGTTGGCGGCTATCTGTCGTGTCTTTGGGTTCTGCTTCTTCTTTTTCTTCTTCTCAGACTCGCTTTTTCTTGCCTCCGCCAGTTTTGCCTTCTGCGTGTGGGCCTCGTTTGTGGACGACTTAAGGCTGTCCAGTCTACCCCGCATTTCCTGCTTCTCGGAGTCGTCAAATTCGGGGCTTATATCTAGAGCATGCTTAGCCTCGGCCCATTTGTTGCATGCGGGCAAAAGGAAGAAAATGTAAAACTCGAGCAGTTTGTTGTAAGAATGTAGAGGGGGCGCAATGGGTCTCGTCACCAAAATGTAGTCTTCAACCCTCGCGCGGACAGCTTCGGGATCCGTGGCATGTCGTGTGCATAAAGAGGCTCTAGACGAGAAAAATAGCATGGTGCGTCATTAGAAACAGCATTTCGATATCAATCTGGATGTTTCGATGGTTCGGTCTTACAGGGCGAGGATCATTTCCGGATTTATGTCCTTCATTGCCTTGCCCGAAATCATTACCTCGGTCCAAATTTCGCATTCCGTAGCAAGCTTGCGAAAGTGCCTGATCGTAGCTTTGCTGAAGGATGCCTTCAGTTCGAGCTCTGGAAGATTTAGGATTCCGTCAAGAAGCGCGAGATACAGATTCCAGACGAGATTATGAAACGAAGGATCATCGACGATGGTACGGTAGAGAGATGAATCTGGCTTCACGAGCGGCACGAGTGTTGCGTGCGCTTCCGAAAACTGCCGGTTTATAAAAAGTTGCTTCGAGCGTTTATATATACTCCGCGCACGGCTCAGTGGCGAGACTTCTGCAGAAGAGGACAGCAGCGACTGATGATGAGAGGTGGCGGATGAGACGCTCTCGGTGTCGCCTGCGCCGTGTACTTTGCCGGCGATGCAGTCCCCGTTGGTGCAACTCCCGATGGGCAGCGACATGGCTGAAAAAGTAGATGGTCGATTGCAAGCCGGAGTCAAGGATGCAGCAGTAACTGTTGCCGATATCTGGAGAGCAACGCGGATGCGCAGAAAATAGCGATTGCGGGTGGGTGGATGGTAGAACGGGACAGTCATAATTTAGCGGGGCAGAGCTCTGCTCCGGCGCCTTGCCTCCCCTCCCACGAGCACTTTTTACTCAATTCAGGTTTTATTTTTCACTTGGTAAACCGTCGTAAGCATCGCATCGCACAATATTTTAACAAATTTGCAGATAAGCAAGAAAACTGACAAACCAAAGCTATTAATACAAAATATACCATTACTATTACAGGCCATTATTTCTGGCTCCCAAATATCACTCTAAAATAGTCCCAGGTTCCAGATATGCTTGGCTCCACGCTCCGCAAATTCCTCTCGCGAAATGTAAGCACCATCGATGCTAGCAATGCCTGGAGTGAAAATCTGCTTCGCTGCAATCTGGCACCCCAAAAACTGAGCATCTTCCCACGCGTGTCCCTTCCAGCCAAGAAAGTATTCTGCCATTCTAGCTATTCGGATATTTGTGGGCACCTGGCCATGACCCAAAGTATGCATCTGCCCATAACTCCCCCCAGACACAGGCGTACTATAGCCAGGCGTGTTTATTCCAGAAGGGATTTCGGAATATGTATTAGACCGATTGACCAGGAAATGCTCCTGGAGCGAGAGTAGGACTGCGTCCACAAAACCCTTGATGGCCGTCGGTCCACCGACAAGGACGATATTTTCCCAGCAGTCTCCGCGTTTCGTGATATCGTCTAGCTTTGCAATTGTGCGTCCAATATTCTGCGCCAATTGCTCGACAAGATTTTCGACTCCTTTGAAGCGCTCAGTGCCGACCTCAACTCTGTTTCCGTTTGAGTCTACAAATGAATTTCGCGACATCTCTGAATTTTTCAGTTCGAACTGTTTGCCGCTCTGTTTAGCCTGTTCGCGCGCAGCCAAGATTTCACGTGCATTGTCGCTCGTGACGATGGCAGCCACATCCACAATTCCTTCGTCTTCAAGTGATGAAGTTGCAGGCGCGCTCGGCTCGCCGAAGAAGCTCATTGACGTATCACTCAGAATCTCGTATATTTTTGAATGCTTTAACTCACTAACTTGCGATGATCTAAGATTTGGTAAAAGCTTCTCAAGTTCGTCATCGATAAGTTTTCCTCCCACCCCGTGGACAACTGATTGGGCAGACTCGACTATACAAAAGTCAATCACTGGTGTAATCTCAGTCTTTTCATATCCGACGTTAACGATGCAGGCGGTCGGCGACGCATACGAGAAAACGGCAGCAAGAGACTCTGGAAGCACAGTCACAGCTGGAGCTCGAAGTTTTTTGAACATATGAGACACAATGGACTCGACCTGCTGCGGCTGCCATTCAGAGTTACAGGTGATGAGGATAGGAGCAAAAGGGGTTGCCTCAGGAGAGGTGTTAGTTATGCTTTGGTATAAATAATCACTATAAAGTACCACCGGTTAGCAGAACACTCGAGCAAAGTATGCCATAGAGGACATACATCAGATATTGTAGCGCGGCAAGATTTTCTATTATCCCCTGCTTGATCGGATACACAGCATCCGACTCGGCTCCTTCCATGCTATATCCAGGCTCTCTAGAGGTATAAACCCGAGTAGGCACAATTCTTTGAGCCGGGGTCAGCGATTCAGGGAGACCATACTGTACTCGGGTTGTTCGTGAGCCGGTAGCGATGACCTATGAGAGTTCACCCAGTTAGGCTCAGTAGTATTCAGTGGCATTGAGGTGTTCAACCACATATTGCAGGTACGTACAAATACACTCTCGTCGCGAAAAGGTGGCATTGTTAAGTGCTGGTTTGTTGCACGCTGTTAGAAATTGGAGTTTCTCGAGCAGAGGCGCCGCAATATGTTGTTTGAGTCCACAGTAACCGAATCGAGATCGCAACGATGATATTCGACCGCTTCAAATCTAAAGCCAGCTACAACCAGCAGTAAGAGAACTCTGATTAATCGTATTCGGAGACAAGTTCGACGATTGTGCTGCTTTGATGATCAATTCAAGAAAGCCAAGGCTGTCATGGATATCTACACGCAAAACGACTCACTTTGGCGAGGAGACATTTGTCAACTAACATCACGTGCCGTACCGAGTATTGAATTCGCGTGCAGTCTTTGTTAGACATTAGATAGACCGCGGGAAGTAGCTGTTTTGGTTTATAATATTTTTGTGTTAATATTTAGCTCCTTTTCTGCTGATTGGCTTTGGAGATGGATAGCTCAGAGTCCACAAAGTGAACAGGTGTCGAAATACGAGTTAATAAATATTACTTCATGACTATCATAATTTTGTATAATCGAGTAAAATCTTCCTACTTTATTTCCCTTTTTATCATTTTCCATCCTCTTAACCTGTAGTTCAGCAATCAGCGATAATCCATTAATAACCTGACACATTCATGATTATGACCACTTATCATATGATAGACAATAATGAGGTATCACTATATCTCAGAAAACAGAGAATATAGTCCTAGCGACACGCGGTTATTATATACTATAGGGATAGCCAATAACCATCTGTCAATAGAGTACTTGCGCTCGAATTCAGCTTCACTGCAATGTCGTGCAGAGCCTGGTTTGATGTCTTAGGAATTTGGAGGCAGTACTGCGAGTCGCAACCGCAAATGTAAAAGTGGATTTATTTACTGAAGACTTCTCGCTTAGCCATTCTATCAATATTGGTAATGTTTCAAAGCATGGGGAAAAACGCAGGGAACAGTTCATTCTCAGTACCAAAGCTAACCAATACAGGTACAGGATATGTGTCAAGCTGAGCCGAATTGAGAGAAAACGAATCTGGTTTCGACCTTTAAGAGATGACGGCAACCAGGTCGCAGTCCCCTAGAAACAAGGACACTATACCATGATGGAAATCTACTGTCATCAACTTAGAATCTGCTTCTGCAACTAGCTGTAGGAGTCAGTCTTGGTGCACTAATTATATCCTGGATCCTGTCGACGGATTCAATTTTGTCGTGAATAAAAGAACGAGTAGCCGTGATCAGCCACCGCCGTTCGCTCTTGAGGCCGTACTGCGATCGTAGGAAGAACAATAGCGAGCAGCCAAACGTCTCGATAAGATCCTCAAAGTATCGATGATTGCAGCGATTGCAGGAGAGGAAGATTCTGCGGGAGCTGTGTGCATTGATAACGAGTAGAGGAGTGCACGCGGGTTGTTCATCCACCCGCAACCGCACGATGATCCGAAAGCCCAGGGCTATTCTTCAAACTGGCCTCAGCCCATACAACAGTGATTTTTCAGAGGTGAGATTCTTTGCTTTTAAACATAAAACAAACAATATACGTACACACTCATCTACATGTATGAGCGTCTTAAATTGGATTTCATAGCTGATAATTAGCCCTAATTTATTATTGAAAAGTCCAGCGTGAAGAAATCACAAAATCAAAACATACAAAACAGATAAAATCATATAATTCGACTCTCAATATTATTAACGTTCTTACTCTAGTACTATTCCATTCTTATTTATGCGTATAATCCTGCTTCCAATTCCGTCACACTACTTACGCAACATCAGCAACAGCAACAGCAACAGCTTGGAATTCGTTGTGGCTAATGCTCACACTAACACCTTTGACCCCACTAGCATCAGCCTTGACCTTCGCCTGTCCAGACAAAACAACGTCGGGCTTGCCAACCTTGCGAACTATCTCAATATCCTTCAATGCCGCACCAGCACCGTCGGACTTGACGCCCAAGCTCTTGAAGACAGCCTCCTTAGCACACCAAGTGCCAGTAAAGCTAGCGGTGGGATCAGGCGACGCCCGGCAATAAGCTACCTCGGCATCAGTGTAATTGCGCTCGATGAAAGTCTCGTTCGTGATAGGGATAGCATCAAATGCCTCCACATCGACTCCCACATTTTTTCCACCACCAGAGGCAGACTGAGTAAGCTTCAAAATCACGTCTTCAGTTTGCGCTTTAGCCGGGTCCACAACCTTCTTTACTGGCTTGGTGGGATAAGCATAGGTACTCTTGCTCGCCTCAACGCGCATAAGGGGGTCAAGGTAGACAGTAGCTTCCTGCTCCTTATTGTAAGGAGGGTCGGTCTTTGCGACGAACATGGTGTTGTTAGCCATCGCGTTGTGAATGTAGCCATAAGACTTCTTGTGGCGAGCGGTAACCTTGGCAGCGTAGGCATTGTACACGTTCTCATCAAGGGTAGCAAAGAGGTAATCGGAGTTAATAACAATAGCCTGAGCACCCTTCTGTCCGAAACCGAATGAGGTGACAGAAGCAGCCTTGATACCATCAGTCTGAATGCTTCGCGACGGATAAAGGATCGAATCAAACTGCTCGAGGTTCTTATCGATATTATCAGCGTTGCGGTTGCCAGGAACAAGACCAGTGTTGAGAACCTGAAGGGCACCGTTCAACATCCACTGTTGAGGATATTAGTAAACAATAATAAACCCAGAAATGCATACAAAACAGAAAATACTTACAGCACCAGCGGCACCCTTAGGATGTCCAGTAAGATACTTCTGGAAAATACCCAGCAAAGCATTACCCTTTGAGCGACCGAGATGGGTCATCATGTTGGCGAGGGTCATCGACTCGTTCTTGTCGTTAGCCATAGTGGAAGTACCATGGAACGAAGCAACACCGAGGTCATCGACAGTAAGATTCCAGACAGCCAGGGCACCGCGGATAGGAGAGATACGAGCATCCTGTCTGTAGAATTCATTACCCCACATAGCCAAAGCATCTTTCTCCTGGCGCGCAGCCTCGCGATCAATATGCTCAATACGCTCAGAAACATAAGTTTTCTCGTCAAATTCACCCTCAGCATACTGCGAGCGAACACTCTCGAGCTCCTCCTGAAGTCCCAAAATCTCGGATTCGGTCCATTCTCTGATCTGAGACTTGCGTTTTTCGAGCTGACGACGACGGTACTTGATATCAAGCAAAGGCGAAGGGAACTTACTGCTGTTGTTCTCACGTGCAGTAGTGAGAATACCCTTTCCAGGAGCAGGGACGGAGCGACCGATCTTGTCAGTAGCAGTGGCTGTCATACCGACAATACCATAGATGGGAACACCCATATCAATAGCAAGCCTGGCAGTCATCATGACTTGAATGCCAGCACCTTGTGATTCCATGAAACCCGCACGAGTAGTTGTTGCAGGTCGCGACATCTCACCTGGAGTACGGCCGTGCTTGATCTCTTCCTCTGAATTGGAGGTCGCGCCCATGTTGCCGAACTCGTACGATCCTTCTTCCTGGAAATCATCATAACCACCAACAAGACAAATCTTAGCCTTTCCAGAAATGATTGTCTCGTAACCAATGTCAACGGACTCAATAGCGGTGGCGCAGGCACCGACAGGGGTTTTGATAGGACCAGAAGAGGATAGCAAAAGCATGTTAACCCATGCTGACATAGTATTGACGAACGACTCCTGTAGAATATCCTTCTGCACGGGCTTGTCCATAAAGCGGTCACGGTACATGCCACGCAGAGCAGACTGGCCACCAACGCCAGAACCAGTGCAGTTACCGAGCTCAGAAACATGCACGTACTTGTAGAACTCGTACGGGTCAGTAACACCGCTCGAAAGAAGAGCTTCAACAGTAGCGACAAGAACATAAAGGGTAATGGGATCGACTTGGGAGATAATGTCATCGGTAATACCATAGTTCTTTGCGCTCCATCCAGTAGGAATCTGACCAGCAACAAAACGGTCAAACTGAAGCGCCTTGGGCAAGAGCATCGTGGCACCCTTCAAGAAACGAACAGTCCACTGACCTGTCTCTGCAATTTCAAAGATCTCGACATTATCGCCATTCTCGCGCTTAAACTCAAATGCCGTCTCCTTAGAGGTCTCAAATGGCTCAAGATCATGCTCAATGACAACTTCCTGGAACATTTTTTTCTTCATGGGATCATAGTTGTTGAACAGTTCAGATTCAATAAGACGGACGCCAGAGTGCTCAAGGATATGCTTTTCGTATTTGGCTTTGACGTCAAAATCATCGACAGGCTCATTGGTCTTGGTATCAACCCAACCAGAGTACATCTTACCTTTGAGTTGACCGTGGTGATGTTTGATAAGACCCATGACCCAAGCCATCTCAATGCATCCTTCGAGCGAGAACGAGCCGTAGGCTTCCATCTCCCACCTAGTGCGGGAGTTACCCCACGGACCGACTTCAGCAAAACCGGTGATGACGCAAGTCTTCTCGAGATCAACCATTCCGTGGAGGTCCTTGGCAAGAGGCTCAAAAGCAGAAAAAGGTTTGAGCTCGGGGAACTCGAACTTGATGTTGGCACGAGGTTGAATGACGACGGGCTTGTGAAGACGTTCGGCTTCGGCGCCGTTGACGAGCTTGTACTCGATTGCGTTCTCGGATGAGACGGCGAGACGGATCTCAGATGTCTGTAAAAGTTCCTGGCGAATCTGCGAAGACACGTCCTTGAGATTGGGGATGCACTGCATACCACCGTTGAGGTCGGCAAATACAGGCT
>JAJLTU010000084.1:0-25294 GCA_030568295.1 Myxozyma neotropica
ACAGAAGTGAGGGGAAGCTGAATTAGCTCAATCGGAGATCACAGAAGTGAGGGGAAGCTGAATTAGCTCAATCGGAGATCACAGAAGTGAGGGGAAGCTGAATTAGCTCAATCGGAGATCACAGAAGTGAGGGGAAGCTGAATTAGCTCAATCGGAGATCACAGAAGTGAGGGGAAGCTGAATTAGCTCAATCGGAGATCACAGAAGTGAGGGGAAGCTGAATTGGCTCAAGGCCAATTATATAAGGAGGTCCTGTCTCCCTCTCTCTTCAGATGTATCAACATCAACAAGAACAATAAGAACAACAACAATACAACAACAACAACAATATCATCAGATGTCAGCTCCCTTTAATCCCCTTGAGCCTGAAAAGGCTTCCACATCGCAACAATAAGGAGGTCCTGCCTGCCTCCCTCCTGCTTCAGATGTATCAACATCAATAAGAACAACAACAATACAACAACAACAACAATATCATCAGTCATCCACAAGATGTCTAATTCCTTTGATCCCCTTGAAGCTGAAAAGGCTTCCACATCGCAACACTTATCAATGAACACTTGAACACTAATTTCCAACAGTATCAACACCTTCACTGGGGTGATGCCATCTGAAGGGGGGAAGTGACATGATGCTGACCTAATCTACTCCACATGCTTGCATAATTTTTATGAAAACCTAGAAAAAGTCTCTAAATGAGAAACTGTGAGATTTTGAGTCTATAAGCATTTAGAGTCAAAAGTTCCTTTGAATTTTTGTATTCATTTACTCTGGTGTCAAGATTTTATTGGAATCTATTCATTTGTATGTCAGGTTCACATTTTGCATCAATAAAATTGATGATGAATGATCAAGTGCATCAGTTCAAGAGAGTTGTCAAGTACAATGACATGGTATGGCAGGTGGCCATGAAGTCAATTTACTGCCCATTCAGTTATTTAAGTTACTGTGTGTCCCAGGTATTTGATGGATGGAGTTGCTCTTAAACTGCTAGCAAAAAATATAATTTGCTATATAAAAACATGAAGCTCCCTGAAGAGCTTTCACTAAATACATGTGTGGGCTATGAGGACTGATGCCAGAGTGGTGCAGCAGCATCACCAAGACCTCATCCCAGCTGATCATTTGGATATATGGATATTCATCTATATGGTCCTTCCACCATGTATAGATCCAATCTCTCTTCTTCTCATCAAACTCAACAATATCAGGGTTAGGGTAGTGACTATCTGAAGATTTAGCTATGGATTTCTGGGACATAGCCTTAATCTTACCTAATATCTCTGAAACTATTGTCTTATGTGAATTTTGTAATGCAATGGTCTTGACTCCCCTAAGAAAGTGTGGAAAGCCCAGGTTCATGAGCTACAGGACACTGAATCTCAAGCTGCTGTTGCATAGCAGAAATATCCTTAGCTTCAACCCTTAATGCATGCCCAACAATCATTTCTTGAATCAATAATAATATTCCATAAACATTTGACTATAGCAAAATATCCATGGATCCATGGATTTCATGGATATGAATATGAATCTTAGAAAATTTCATGGATAATTTCCAGATGTATCCATGTGTCTTGAATTTCATGAATATGGGTATGGATATGGATATGCTAATTGCATGGATCTTATCCATGGAGAGCCTAGTAATTTGCAAGTAGAGTAAGCTTTCTCATGGTTTTGGACTCCATAGAATGCCACCTTAATCCAAGCAATTCTCTACCATCACTAAGTAGCCTCTTGACAGCTACTTCAGAGACTGGAATTGCAAGGTATTCTTAGGGTTTTATCATAGGGTTTTGAAAACCCTATGATAAAACCCTACCTAGCTCGGAATATGATAATATATGATTATCTGTAGATTTTATGATTAATATAGGATTATGCTGTAGATTCTACAAATAGAATGAATAATATAATTTTTGACAATATTGTAACCATATCCAGCCCCTAAACATAGGAGAACATGTTAAAATAAAAGCACAACAGGTCTGCTGCAATGTGAGTCGCAAAGAGTAATCAAGTCAAAAAATCCACTTAAATTGGAGTTGATACTACCCTACCTAATTGGTGAACACTTAGTATTACTGAAAGAACTAATAGTACACACTTATGCTATTAGAAATTATGTGTTTGAGGTACCAATTGTATAGCACCATAAGCACATGACTGCTAATAAATACCCTGCGTTGACGTAGTCCTCGGAAAATCGCCTGTCTAGTTTAGCAGCACAACTTTCACTGCCCTATTATCTGGGTAGAATCAGAATAAATATCCCGTGCAGTGGAGCTCGCGCCCTCCAAACTCTCTACAACTTTAAGAACACTTGTATACTCTAGCTAAATGCCCTGGCTTTGGGCAATTTTGCTATGTGTTGCCCTCATTCCCTTGTGCCACGGCCGGGTAATGCTCCGCTTCCTCACCTTGAATTCTCCCAGCACTTAAGTCATGTCAGTACAAACCCCTGTTGATGATACCAGTTGTTTAAAGTCTTGGGCATCTACGTCATTATGCTAGTGGTAATCACCCCTTGGCGCCTCTCTGCACAAACGCGTAATTTCATGCGCACAGCAAGGTGTTGAAACTGATACCACCGATACCGCCGCGCGCACTTGCCCAGCAAGGCTGCGTCCAGCTTCAACGATTAGGACTAGTTCTACCCACATTATTTTTCCGACTGTTGCTTTCAGCAAAGGATACGTGATTTCAAGTCTGGTATTCTTGAAATAAAGCGGACTAGTGCAGTGTATCATTTCATTTCTTGCGGTGTGCGTTCAGCTATACATGTCATTTGAGCTCGCTGTAATACCTCTTTCCCGCTCTCCCACATAGACACGTACAACTAGCTATATTCTGCACTCGTGTTTTATTTGTTACAATCGGAAATGATGGATACCACTGAGGTGCGGAAAAAAAGCACTTCCCTCACAGGGAAGCCCTTGCTGTAAGCTGGTCATTTATTTCATGGTGGTGCATCGTTGTAACTGATATATTGACGGCCATTGACTTTAGATACTTCACCTCCATTTTCGTCTCGTTAGGCGTATTTCTTTTTGGCTATGATCAAGGAGTCATGTCTGGTATTCTTACGTATGCAATGCGCTCTATGATTCCCAACTGTTTTATCCTCCCATTTCGGCTTCTAATGGTTAATGCAGCGGACCGTACTTTCTTGAGTACTTTGACCATCCCACTCGCGCCCAGCTTGGAACTATGGTTGCTATTCTGGAGATCGGCGCATTCTGTACGTCTCACTTTTGCTTTTACGATTTGGAAATTATTGCATATGCTAACTGAGCCGAAAGTGTCATCGCTAATGGTAGGTAGAATTGGCGATATTATCGGCCGACGACGAACGATCTTTTACGGCTCAATCGTTTTTGTAATTGGTGGGGGGTTTCAGACGTTATCGATTGGAATGAATACAATGATTTTTGGACGAATTATATCTGGCTTTGGCGTCGGAATGCTTTCTACCATCGTGCCTGTCTACCAGTCGGAAATCTCGCCAGCTGATCACCGTGGTCGTCTAGCGTGCATTGAATTTACTGGCAATGTCGTCGGCTATGCTGCGTCTGTTTGGGTGGATTATATCTGTAGCTTCATTGAGAGTGATTTTAGTTGGAGAGCGCCACTGCTGTTGCAGTGCTTGATCGGTGGTCTGTTGTGCATCGGCTCGCTAATCATCTCGGAGACTCCTAGATGGCTGCTCGATCATGATCACGATACAGAAGGAATGATTGTTATTGCAAACTTACATTCAGACGGTGATACAGAAGATCCTCGTGCACATCTTGAGTTCAACGATATTAAAGAAAACGTTTTATTAATGCGTGCTGAGGCGGAACGATCCTACTCAGATATGTGGAGGAAGTACAAAAAGCGTGTGCTGATTGCCATGTCCTCCCAAATGTTTGCTCAGCTCAATGGAATCAATGTGATTTCTTATTATGCTCCGCTTGTCTTTGAAGAGGCTGGCTGGGTTGGTCGTGATGCAATTTTAATGACAGGTTTGAATGCGTTAGTCTATATCGCTTCTACTGTTCCTCCATGGTTTTTGGTCGATCATTGGGGTCGTCGCCCTATTCTCTTGTCCGGTGCGCTGATAATGGCTTTGTCTTTATCCATGATCTCCTATTCGATTTATCTGGATATTCCCGCGACTCCTGATATGACAGTCTTTTTTGTGATCGTGTATAATGCTTTCTTCGGATATTCTTGGGGTCCTATTCCCTGGTTGTATCCCCCTGAGATTATGCCGTTGTCTGTCAGAGCCAAAGGAGCGTCGTTGTCGACTGCGACTAACTGGGCTTTTAACTGGTTAGTTGGAGAAATGACTCCAATTTTGCAAGAGACGATTGAATGGCGCATGTATTTGCTGCACGCGTTTTTCTGCTGCATGTCATTTGTGCTTGTGTACTTCACGTATCCTGAAACTAAGGGAGTATCATTAGAAGATATGGATTTGGTGTTTGGCGATGCGACCGTTGCAAGCACTCCGCTAAACCGTGACGATGATGACGATGAGAATGATATTTCGGGATTGAGTGCCCAGGGCGACTTGGAGACTGGCTTGTCACGAACATCGGGTGAGGGTAATGGAAGTGAGCTGTTTTCTCATCCGTCCGAAGCACAGGCTTTTATCGATCGCCGATCAACCTCCTCCCCAGTCAAACGTTTGCATCGACATGATGATTAGACTGATGGTCTCTACGGAGGAGCAATAAGGTGTTAGGCGGTTGTGTGATGGAGATTTGGGTTGCTTTGTAAATGCAGGGTTGCACTTATCGTTGGTTATCGTTGGCTTGAAAATGATTATGGGAGAGGTTGGTTAAATATAATAGCATGCAGGGGAAAGATAGGAGATAGATTTATATGTTTACGTGTACGATCAAATATCTATTGGTATTAGCATATTGCTTTCAATGAATTCAACTACACTAACTATCTAATTTCTGTAGTCGTTAATTGTGTATTTGCTATTCAAAATATCTAACCTCGGTCTTTGTTTGTAGTCTCAGCTGACGGGAGTTTCCTATTAGTACGTGTCTCTCGTGGCTCTGATCTACCAGGTCTCTCGGCTGTGGCTGCATCAACTACCCGATTGTTTTTTCTTTCTCGTTTTTCCTCTTCAAGGGATTTGGCTCGGCGAGCTGTCGATTGTCGGTAAGGTGTCTCAGTACTTTTAACTTCGTCGTCTGTTGATGGACTATCCTCTAAATCTTCATCATCGGTAGCACAAAACACATCAGACCAGTCATCATCAGCAGGGTGGACTTCATGTTCAACGAACGCATGTTGTCCGGCTAAATTCTCGCTCAAATATCCATCACTTCCATCGCTGCCTCTCGCCCGCGATGAGGAAGTATCTTCTCTTGACAATGAAAGCTGAATATTGCATTTTGGAGAAATTAAGCGCACGAAATCCTGACCGCGCGAGCGGAGATTTTCAAATGATACTGCCTGCAAAGAGTTTCCCGCAAGTGAGAGATCCGGATCTATTGTTAGAGTCTCCCATAAAGACAACTGATTTTTTCCTTTTCCAGCATTTAAAGACAGGATATTGTCCTGATTGTCACTATCCTTTGAATCTTCGTCAAACCCTAAATTCTCTTTCAACAGACTATATAATGGAGATGATGATAGTGTGTGATGCACACGCCTTTGCTCATCGGTTCCGGTTTCAAAAATATGACCAGAGAGAGCAGGTACTTCACTAACTTTTTCATTCACCGCCAAAAACAGATAACCGCGCAGATACAACGGCAGCAGTAATTCGTGAGCATCAATGGTGGAAGACGACTTGTGGTTCTTCAGATGACCGAGTTCTTTAGGAGATGGTAAAGTACGGTATTGTGGCTCCTGGGACTGCGCCGCAAAAAAAGACTGTAAAACGCGGAAATGAGAGGAGAAAAATAGAGTGCAAGATAAATGCGTCTGGCTCTGTGTAAGATAATAAACCGAGTCTTTCTCGCGTAATGTATGAGAATTCGCCGAACTAGATGGTAAAGGAGGGCACAATGAAATCCCAGCAACTGGCGATAATGGCCCGTTTATATCTAGAGAATTCTGCACGTTAGGGAAAACCTTTAGAATATGGAACATTGTCCATTGAAACCAATCTGGACTCAAAGTGACGGTATCTGATAGTAGGACTGTATGTGCGTGTCGCGATGAAGGGATATGCGCCCTTAGCGCACCCGCAAACATCGATTCTTTCAATGTTTGGCGTTGTGATGTAATGGCGGTTGTCGGTATAGTCTGCAATATAATTCGCTCTCGGGGCCATGAAAAGGTGTGGTCGATGTAATTCAGTAAATTCGGGTCAACACTTCCTGGAGGCGTGTAAACTGTAATGCGAGGTCGAGGGAAAAAGTTATAGTACCGCGCTCGCGAAATCGAAGTAAGAAGTCTCACAAGAAATCCCGTATGAGAGGTAACGGGAATTACAATGTCAATGGAGTGGAGAGACCATGCTATCCTCATTTAGTTCATAAACACATAAGTTGTTCATTGTAAGAAATACAAACCTTTCAATCCCGTCGGTCCCAAAAGAGCTATCCATAGCAATTGATCTATATCTGACGCGGGAATATCAATCGGTGCGAATGCTGAATTGGAGGGCCCTAGCAAACTAGCCACATTATCGCCGAATTTGGAATCAGATTCCAGTTGTCTGGACCATACCGTGGCTGCGGGTTTCAAAAATCGATGAGTTGCGTCTAAGGATGCTTTAACAGATATTGGGTTGATATCAAACATAGATACAGACTCAGTTCCAATGCCGTTTGCCGGGGGAAGATACTGAGAACGAGAGTTGAGTCTCGCCCTGGCGTCGTGTACTCGCAGCCTGCCGGAAGTAATTGATGTGCTATTTATGCCACTCGCTCTCAACAAAAAGTCAAGTTTTACAGAATACGGTCCCATAAACAAAAAATGAACGTATGAATCTGGATAACCATTTTCTATCTCAAGTTCCAATGCCAGGTCGGATGCCAGTTGCAACAGCCGAGATGCAGAAGCAGGCGATCCTGCGATAAAGAGAATATTGGAAGCTGAGCGAGCAGAATCATGCGAAAGCGACGTCACTAGTGGCATAAAAGGTGAATAAGCAAAAGGCTGGCGTGTGTTCACACCATTGAGATGCTTTGACGACACGATGGACGAAGAAGGATATCCAGGAGAGGATGTGATCCTGGAAAGAATCGCGACGGCACTGATCACCAGCAGAAGCAAAGCAAATATACGCCTAAGCCGGCGCATCACGAGTAAATATGCGTATCTATCTCAAAAGGCAACACTAAAAGCGCACTAGCCGCCGATATAAAAGCAACTTCAAATGTTGACTCTATACTGATTTACTCGTTCATGATACGATTGTATTCGTTATAATAACCCTGGGCCCTTTTAAATTTTATAGTTGCCGAAGCCGCACTGGAGTGTTTTCCAGCTGCAGTTCAGTTCATAACCTCGCGATGCGCAATATCCGCACATTAGGAATCTCTAGGATCTAATAATGAATTGGCCTTTTCAGATTTTAAGAGACCATGTCTGAATCCTAGTCCAACCCTCTGCCTGCTCAGAAACTGGCTGCGTCAATTCGAGTTTAATAGTGTAGCTTTCAGCTCAGCTGCAATTATCTATCGGCATTACTCAAGTAGCAGCTGCATCCAATCATTCGCGAATTTCATACACAGTATCATCTAATCATAATATATACATCGATTCTCCCAATGCTCCTTCTGCTTGCCCGCAGTATTTTTAGCGGCTGATTCGTGCAATCTAGAATTACCGTCCCATCATTTTCCTCCGCGAATGACCCTATCAGGATGACACACAGCCCGGTGCGAATTGACGTGCATATTTAGTGCTACGGGAATGCAAATATTAAGCACGCTAAAAGCGCATTGTCCTTCAAAGGAAATACTGGCCAACGGGACCGGGTAAGGCAAGATTGTTCCATTCGTTTCGACCGCTCCCGATGCGTGAAACAGATAATAGGCATCATATCAGACCACAATGCGTTAAGTGGCCTGCTACTTATATGCAGATAGTCCGTATATTGTTAGAGAAACCAGCAGTCATTCTCGCCACCCAAAAATCTCAACCCAGTTCTTTTCTGCCAGGATCCTCGACTGTTTCTTTCCATGTTACTCGTGCCCGAATCAGTTGTTGGATTCTCGACGCGTATGAGTCCTCAATACATCATCGGAAGATCAAGGACGCCTCCAAACTGATCTCTAACATAGCCCTTTGATTCTTCCCTCCGGGCTTTAAAGAAATCCAACTCATCCCATGACAGTGCCATCTAGTCCTAAGCTAGTTCTTCGACGTTTAAACTTTTGAGCCTCCAATTCTTTTGTCGATTTCTCATCTCCAGGATAGATCAGTTGCGCGAACTTTCTCTAAATGCTTGCTCGTCCTACAAGCCCGACTGAAATAGGATAAGATTAGGCGTCTTTCCGTTCAACTCTTTGAATCCGCAACAGCTTTGACGTTGGGTAGCCACCGCCATGACGGTCGGATAGGATAGCTACGTGCCAGTGATAGACGGTGAGATTAACAGGCTCAGGTTGCAGATGTGTGATGTGTGCTGGCCTTCATAAGGTCATTGAGTAAAGTATGACTGAATTTTCAACTGAGCAGAATTCCTGAGTCATAATCCGGGAATGATCGACTGAGTCTCCAAGGACAAGCACTCGGCGACGATGCAGCCAGTTTATTCGACGGATCAGCGGCTGCAGAGAGTAGTTGAAGTTTATCGGCACCTTGTTCGCGGATTTCGTCGCATGATTGGACTTTAGTAGAATATAGCAATTGTGGGGTCCATTCATTAAACGCTAGCAATTACGACAAACAAAATACACTAACAGCTTCATTGAGATATCTTCTATATTATGATTATGACTGACCGCAAGCGCGTGAACCTGATCGGTACCATACCTCCGTCAATTTTACATGATCGGCACCACCATACCTTCGTCACTTTCACACCCATCCGCAGTCAACATAGGTCATCATTTGTCTCAATCTGTCAATAGCTACATAGAATCTTTCAACAGTTTTGGCTCATCTACCGCCCCAATGGATGTTATACTGATGGCACGCCGCCCAGTGTGAGTTTACTTCTGAATCCGGCACAGCAGAGATCAGGATGTTTGGCACATTAGTAGCACCTTGCCCTTCGACAAAGTACTGGCCGACGGGATCCGGAAAAGAAAGTAATGTTCCGTTCGCTTCGACGCCTCCTGATGCTCTGAATAAATAGTAGAACATCATATTAGACCACAACGCATTCAGTGGTCCAGGGCCAATGTGTAGGTAATCATGATACTGGTCAGAGAAACCGGCAGTAAGTCGTGCCCACTCAAAAATCTCAAACCCGTTCTGTGATACCAAGCTTCGCGACAATCTATCCATGTTGATTGTGCCCAAATCGGATCTGGTTGATTCACGTCGAGTAGTAAGTCCTCTATACATCATCGGAAGATTGGGATCACCTCCAAACTGATCTCTAATATAGAACATGAATTTCTCCATCCGTGCCTTGAAGAATACTAATTCGTCCCAAGAGAGCTGGCGGCCACCTTGTCCCAATGGTGCTTCTTTTCGCTTAGCCTGTTCGGCCTCCAATTCTTCCTTGCTCAATTTTTCATCGCCAGGTAAGACCGCGTTCCGCGTGCTCTCTCTGAATGCTCGCTCGTCCCATAGGCCTGACTGAAACAGAATTAGATCAGGGGTCTTTCCATTCATTCCAATTACGTTCTGTCTGACTGGCGCATACAGCTGATCGAATCGGTCTTCAAATGCAACAGTTTTGACGTTGGGCAGCCACCACCATGACGGCCGCATAGGATAGAGAGATGCTACATGCCAGTGATAGATCGTGAAATTGAGGGAGTTTAAATTGCAACTATATGTTGTATGCTGACCTCCATATGGACCATCGGTAAATTTTGCTGAAGTTCCAAAAACTTTACAGAACTCCTGGATCATAATGCGGTCAACGGAGTCTCCAAAGACAAGAACTCGGCGATTGTGGAGCCAATTCATGCGCCGGATCAACCGCTGCTGGGATTCATCAAAATTTACTGGTGTCCCACTTGGAACGTTCGCTTCCCGCACTGCTTTCAAAAGAGTATGATAGTTGATCGTCTCTGTGAACCAATTGTGAGGGCCCGCTTGAAGGAGATCAGATGGCGGGGGATTATTGGTGAATTCGGGAACTTTTTCTGTCGGGTATCGCGCACTTTCTGGCATTGGGATATCAAGTGCGCCGGAGTCGGGAAACGGAACCCATTGCGTTTTGCGCTTGTTGGACGGGTCGACGAAAAGGTATCCTGGCTGTCGATAGGGATCGCGACATTGGAGCGGTGTGACGGCCTTCTTCTCACCATCAACGATGCCAGCAGTGAGCTTGGCCTTCGCAGGAGATGTGGACTGGTAGTAGTCAGAAACAAGCTGTCGTGCCGTGTTTGAAGCCGAGGAGAACAGCAGAGTGCGGGAGGTGAAGATCAGCAAAGAGACAGCGAAGAGAACGATGACAAGAAGGCGGAATTTGGTCCTGGTCATGATGCCTCGCAGGAAGAAGAGAGACGGCGGGAGGAGACGCTTCGGGCTAATCTACGCGAATAGAGGAAGTGGAGATCGTGACTGCATGCATCTTTCCGTCATGTGATTGATTCGTAGGACGCGTCCCTGTCAAATATCAATTCAAATCAAGATCTACAAACTAACTTCCTAAACCGATCAATCTTCGAGGAGACAGAAGCCCTCTCTTCTTATATGTTTCCTTTCCTGTCATCCATTTCTTCTTGAATCTTCCATCCTTCCTGAATCTTCTTCTCCAACGTACGAGTCCTTTTCTCAATATTCTTCGCGAGCGCACGGCACCGTGCTGGCCACACTCATCATGGGTGGGTGGTAATCCATGCTGACGTACCAAACCCTTGAAACCACCGATCCTGCCTTGTCCGCGTCACTTCACGCCTTTAATTTGAGTACATTTTCGGTGCGAATTTGCTCAAGCTCAAAATCTGCATTAGATTGGCAAATATCACAATCGTCAGGGGCGGATACGATATATGAAAAGTCGAATACGGTTACAATAAAATGGGTTGAAAACTTAGGAATAATAAGTTGTCTATTCATAGTAATCTGCAAGTAAAGGAAAGCATTCTCATAGTTTTGGACTCCGTAGAATGCCGCCTTAATCCAAGCAATCCTCCGCCATCACTTCAGAGGTGAGAGGTGCGAGTTAGTCTTAGGGTTTTGTCAATAGTGAAAGCCCTATGGCGATGCCTATAATAGGAATATGATTATCTGTAGATTTTGACGATTAATATATGATTATGATGTAGACTCTACACGAATGCGATACGAATAATATAATTGGACAATATCGTAATCATATCGTTCTGCCCGCCAGTGTACTGTTAGAACCTCCAAACTTTCAAGTCTGGGGACCAAGGCACAGCCCCTTGTGATCGACGACGACCCGGAGACCCTGGAACACTCGGGGCATCCGCGTATGGCCTGTGCGCACACTAATTGAATACGGCAAAGCCGTCTCAATCCGGAAATCTTACCAAAATATGGCAATTCTTTTATCACGTGCCTCTACTGCCCCGCTCCTCATCTACCGAAAGGTTGTAATATCTATCATCTAGCAGATTTCTTCTGCCTTGCGACCGACAGTATCTGCAGCACAATGTCGCATCTCTCAACTCTGAATCCACTATTGCTGGACCCGACGCGGCCAACGCTATTTGAGCTCGTTTCAGCTAGCCAGCTCTCGGATCTGCTGTCGCCCACTGTCCGCTATGTTCTAGCTTCCCTCGCTGCCCGCAGGCCGCGCTACCTTCTACGGCTGGTTTTGTATTTCGACGAGATCTATGCCTTGGTATTTGGCGCGATTGAACTGCGATGTCTGAAAACCTGGAATGCGTCATTCACCGAGTCCTTCTACGACTTAACTCGGCGGCGCGTTGTCCGAGCCGACCACGCAGTCGTCGCAGCAAGCGGCAATCTCAAGAGCGTGCAAGATAAAGTTGATAAGCTTGCGGAGCTACGCAGTCGAGATATATATGGATCATTATTTGCTCTTGTCGGTTTGCCATATATTGAGGGCAAGTGCGACCTATACTACGAATCGCTTCAGGCAGCATCCATGTTTCGATCTCATCAGCACGAAATTAATCAGGCCGATCAGACGAAGCTTCAGAAAATGACAAAATTCTTCGCACGTTGTCTCTGGAAGGCTTATCCCTCAATAAAACTATCATCAACCACCATTTCCTTACTCTTGAGTGTCCTGTATCTATTTGGAAGGACGCCATATCATTCACTTACAGATTTTCTGTTGAGCATCAGATACACTCGCCAGTCCCAACCCTCAACGTTGTCTCCATCGTTAGCTACCTCGGCAGGAGCAGCAATATCATTGCCCCAAAAGATTTTGGCCATCGTATTGAAAGGCTCTGATATAGTGTTGAGTGGGATACTTCCTACCGCTGTCTTTGCATTGAAGTTGCTTGAGTGGTGGCATGCCTCGGACTTCCCGCGACAGCTTTCCCAGTCGACTCGAAGACGTCAGCGAGAGCTTCAGCAAGCTGCAAACGACGAAGATGAGCTTCCCGGACCGGGAGCTGAGAAAGAAGAGACAAAGTTCGCGCTCGATCCACCACTAGCTCCGCCATCGACTCTACCTGACGACGAAAAGAAAGGGGATGATGCTGCGATATGTGGAATATGCAAAAGCAGCATCAGAGAGCCGACTGCTATAGAGACTGGCCGCGTTTTTTGCTATTCGTGCATCTATTCCTACATCACCACCTCGCCTGCACCAACTGCGGAAGTGCGCGCGGTGATTCGCTGTCCGGTGACGAAACAGCGACTACTTAGCTGCCGATACGATGAAGTAGCAGAGTCGTGGATTGCCGGTGGGCTACGTAGGCTCGTGATATAGTTTTTCAAAACTTATTATAATTGGAAATAATTACTTACCGCATCTGCAAGCAACATGCCGGCGGCGGTTTAAGTCTTTTTCGCCACAGCTACCAAGATGCATCGAATACCGAAAGAAGCTTATTGTCTTAATGAAGTCGTATGCCACCACGACCGGAAATGATTTGGAATTTGATAGAGGTAGAAATGATTATGATCGATTCTATTGTGATTTGCATTCAATCAGGCCGAATCTAAGCACTTCAAAATGTGATAAGGCGTCCCTATTCTATAGGGTAGTATATATTGTATAATTACGTAAGTATAAATAAGCGGCATTTAACCAATATTCCCTAGAACCAAACATAACATATATAACATAGGCAATTTCTGACTGAGACCGTGGACTAATTTCAGCCAAGTAAATTTTATATCTATGAAAGACACTGTCAGAAAACACTATTAAATAGATCGTAGCAATAGAGGAATTTACACAATAGATAACTCCTTCGCTTCACTCAAGGGCTGTTGTATATGCAGTAGTTTCTTCGGCAAAGAACGATGTAAGATTATCCAGGGCAGCAACCAAATGGCTGACAGATCCATCGGCATCATCACCAAGCGCAAACGACGTCATCGTATCGCTTCGTTCCATAGGTATTGGTATGTAAGAATTACCACTGAATGCGCCAGGCGAGCTGCTGAAATAAGAATTCGAGGATGCCTTCGCGTCAGCTCGAGATCGGAAGTTTTCTGCAGCGCTACTTCGAGCTAAGATTGCGCTAGCAGTAGCAGACGACGAAGATCTAGTAGGAGTCATTCCAAAAGCTCCTCCGAAGTAACCACCATCAGCCATTCCAGAAGCAAGTTGACTTGGATTATACTGAGGCGGCAGGTTTTGTCCATGATACTGTTGCTGACGCGACTGCTGACTAAAGCGATTCCGTGATCTATGAAATCCTCCGGAGTATTCATCAATAGAAAACTCGACGACCGTGTCTGGATTCAAAGAATGATATTCCGGATTTGTAACTTCGCATGAATAGAACACCGCATGAACATTACTTCGCGCAACAGACGCCTTTACAGTTGGCATAGCAACAGACCATCCTGTTTCATCGGGAATACCAAAGGTAGTCGCGGTGTTCTCAATATCCTCTCGTCGGCTCATCATAGATCGGCCGCTCAAGGACGCACGCAAGACATGACGATCCATATGCGTACCAGGAATATAAGTAGCTTCGTCCAAGACCTGAAGGGCTTGGTCAGCATATTCTGTCTGCAGCAGCCTCAGCAAAGGAGAAATTAGATCGGCACCTATGATGACAAACTCTTCACGACGCATGTCAATCAGCGGGAATAGGTGCTTCAAAAACTCCATCGCTTCGATCCGTACATAAGGGATATCATTCGACAAAATTCCCAAGAAGAATACCATGATGTGAGACTCGTTCTTATGAAAAACTGTAGATTGGAATGAATGAATAATCTGTTTGACAAAATCATTCTTAGCTCTAAATCTTCCTTTTGCAAATGAGTTGAGAATTCTAGATAAAGACGGCATAGCTTCTCGATCGGCCATTTGGACCAATTTCTCAGCCGCAATGATAAACTCTGAGGGAATTTCACCGATTTCGATTGCGTGCGCAAAGCGCGGCAGATTGCATAAAGTCGCGTAGAGTAATCTATTTTCGCTTCCGACTAGTTCATTAGACTTTTGAGCATTCAATCGATCAATCACGTCCATCGTTAAGTCGTAAGATTTGCTTGACTGAAGGCCGGGAAGCAGCGTCTTCTGTAAACCATCAAACTTCCCTCCTTCCCACTTTGTTGGAAACACGGTCATGTACTTGCTCGCAATTTCAGGATCATCTAGAGACACTCGATCGAGTAGGTTTCCTAAGATAGTAACACCTTCGATAAACTCGCTCTGATTCACAGTCTGCATGCTGGCAACAGTCGCCCAAAAGACTTGTGGATAATCCATCACATTTGAATCGCGGTTCATAACAATTTCGTTCAACGTCATTAATATCTGCATAGCAAAATTCTGAATATCTGGATTCGGGTCCGCAATAGTATTCGAAAGCCGAACTAGCATATCTGCCAGCATATTCTGATCCACAGACACAAACGCCGAACGGAATATTTGAAAAGACCTGCAAGCGAAATGTCTGACCGGACAAGTTGTAGCCCACGTCAGCGCTATCGTACTCCATTCTTCCTTCAACTTCGGATTCTTTTCTTCAAAAATTGCCCAAACTCTCTTTATCATCCCGTCCATATTCTTCGGTTTCCTCATCGCAGACTCGTCCATATACAAATCATCGTATGACCACAGAGTCTGAGGATCACGCTCTCGAATAAGATCAATAATCTCTGCTGTTGCCTGATACTTCTCATCTCCAAATTCGGCATCTGAAGATAGAGATATCTCATGAATAAGATGAACAAGCAGTTCTCGGGCTTGCTCGTGTACTAACTGGTTGTAGTGATCGAATAAGACAAAAGCAACATGCAGAAGTAAGGCCAAATTTGCTGACATAGCCGCTACTGGACTCACAACCAAATCGACGAGTAAAATCATCGCCAGTTGGCCGATCGAGAATCCAGCCTATATCATTGGTTCATTAGCTTGTCCTGCCGCGCTAGGCTCTGCCATAAAATACTTACCGGCTCAACCGCTGGAGGTAACACTAACGTCAAATCTGCAATATAAGGAAACATTTCTTGAATTCCTGGGTACTCCTTCGCTTCTCCTGAAGTCGGCAGCATACTGGTTGGTTGAATGTATGCGACAAGAGCCTCCACTAACTTTGAACCAGCAGGGGTGCTTGCAATGTAGACAACAATTTGCTTGCTGTACTCCACAAATGCTGGATCACGTCGTTCCACGCCCATGTTGATCAAGTAATCCAAAATCGCGCGGACATTACCCATATGCCGAGTCGAAGCAAGAGTAACCCATAAAGCTTCAACTTCATTTTGAATATCATTGCTGAAGCGGATAGTAATTTCGAACAAGTTGGTCATGACCATAAACGCAGAAGGAGACGGATTCTTGCCATTCGGATCAAGCTGCAGCTCCATATTTGATATCCAAGGAATCATTATAGCCAGAATATCAAATCGTAGGGTTGGGGCAACAACGTGCAAAAACATTGACAGCTCCGAAAAAATCGTAAACTTCAGATCATCGTATTCCATAGAAAATTGACCGGATAGATTTACCTGCGCGCGTTTGTATACTGCGGTGGTCCGATCTGAAATACTAATCTCGTAATCCTGAACTCTCGATTTTCCGAAAAAGCGAGATTCAATGGCCTTCAAAAGAGTCGCAGCTTTGACGCGCACTGATGACTTCTCATCTCCAATCTTGAACAAGCCGAGAGCAATTGGCTGTCGCATTTCACAAGGATACTCGTTATCACCAATAAGAACATCGGCGATCGCAAAGAAATAGCTCTCACTCGCTCGCGGACCGGATTCCGTGAAATAACAGTAAGTAATAGCTCTAGATAAAATATCTGCATGGCCCTTATTTGACCGAAGCATGTTAACAATAGCCCGGCGACCAATTGCATGCATTCTGTCAGTGTTTGCTTCGAAAACTGCATTCGCCCATTGAAAGATTGCGCTGACATCAAATGACATAACTGCAGCTTGCGTGCCGTGACTTTCGATTGTCTCCGTTAATGGGCCATACAAGAGAGACGCCATTGCGCTCAAGGCTGCCAGCTCAAGTTGACCCTTCACTACTTCGAAAGATGCTAGTAATATTCCCTGTTCTGTAGCATCTCGGCAATGTTCGACAGCGACGTGTCTCATTCTCTCGTTTCGTTCGTGAGCGTGATGGGCATACTGACCGTATCCGCACCATTCTTCGATCATCTTGAAAAGTGAAACTCTAGCTTCAAAAGGAAGCCATTGGTTTGAGTCTCCGGTAAGTTGAATACCTTCATACAATGTTTGCATAAATCCACAGAAATATCTTCTCAGCTTTTGATAACTCCAGTCATAAGTAACTTCAGACTGACATAAAAAGGCCTTCGTGGATTTGACCAAGGATATCTGTTGCTCAAGAATAGATGGGTCTTTGTAGACCGTCGGATCTTTAAGGAAATGGGATGTAAGTTGTAACACGTGTATAATTTCAATTCGCATCCAATCATGCTTTCGTGTCCGGCGCCAAAGGAGGCCCGATGAAGACGGCGACGAAGGTGGATTAATCCCGTTGCTATGGCTCCCATTCGTAGAATTTCCATTTGAGAAGCCACCTATGGCTGTATTTGAACTATGAGGCTTGCAATCTAAAGTCCGAATCATCGGCTGTAATGCTTCCACCAAACTTTTATACAAATTAATGTTGATACATTCCAATCCTTCAATAACTGCTTCCCTAACTAACGCATACTCTACCTGCAAAAGCGGAATCACCATCCTGAATAATGCCTTGGCCGATGTAATTCTTGTGTAAGGCACAGAAAGTTGAGGAGGCCCCTTTCTCTTTGTTGATGACACCTTTTGCGTAGTTAGTGCATCTTGATCATCTGTCGCAGTTAATGTACAGCATGCAACAATCATGTATAACTTCCACTGCTCAATCAAAACTTCAGGATGAGTGCGGGTACTGTGCTTCAAATGGCCATCTACTGATGATGGCGACTTATTGTGAGCGTCAATAATTTCCATCAGCGGTTTGTGCAAATGAATCAATCTGCTGCATACACTATCGCGGCACAGAGCAACCGGCATAGGAAAATGTGTCAAGCATGTTTCAAGAAATCTAGGAAACAGACGTAACCATAAAGCTGAATCGACACCAGAATCAGATTGAGCAAGACGAACTAAAATTCCATGGTGCGCCAGCTCTTTGGCGTCAAGTTGGAGCAGACTGAGGCGCATACGCTCCGCAGTAGACATAGCATCAAGCATACTTGGTTCCATAGTATCAATTTTCAAAATTCCGCACCCATCAGTAGCTTCAAGAATCTCTATGATCCGGCTCATTCCAACTTTCGTTGGCGCAGTACTTTTTTGCATCTTCAGAGCGTCGACTTGCTCCTGTAAAGCAATATCAAATTCACGAATCAGTCGCAATACAGCAATCGCATATGATCGCACAGTCCTGCTCTGGCTACAGAGGAAAAACAGTCCATTGCTCTCGACCTCCTCTATCACACTCCAGACCGAGGTAGTCTCCATTTCTTCTCCCCGGCTTGAAGAATCAGTGGTCGTCGGCGTAACAGAAACTGGAGCACCGTTCTGACCGTTCCCGTTCATTGCTGTGTTGCGGAATGATGCCGTCTTCTGCCTAATGACATCCGTCCAAATACTGAGTAGCTGCACATATAGCTTGAGCGTATTCTCAACATTGCTCGCTGAATCAAGTATTAGGTTTTCCGAATATGCAGAATAGCGTTCTTCATAGTTGAAAATAAATCTTGCAAACCCAGTGACAATAGTCTGTTGCGAAAGTTTCGAACTCCGCGCTAGGCTCTTAAGAGAGTTGGCAGCGGCAGATGAAAGTCGTGGATCTGGGTGAGCTGTACCTTTGCATAAAATCTCAACTATGCGAGCAAAACTCACGTTTTGTGGTATGCAGAATGGAATAGCCTCATATACAATAAGCAGAAGTTCGTAGCTGGCATGTACACTCTCATTATTCTGGTTATGTCCGGTACTGCTTGATCCGAGTGTGACGCCCATGCTGCTTGACTGAGAAAATGTAAATGAAGAGGGAGTTTTGGGGGTACTTTTGCCCATCTTTTCATCAAGAACTACCTGACCACCAAAGTTGTAGTCACAAATCAGCATGATCTTTCCCAGTAGTCGCGAAAACTGTGCATAATGATCGCGTAAAGCTGGAGGTGGTTCGGACATAACAGACTGCTCTTGCAAAGATCGCTCTCCTTCGACAACACTTCCTTGCTTGAGGGGAGGATCAGTCGAGTAGAATGGAGGCGGAGTATTTTCAGCAGCGTCCAGAAGCATCGAAATGAATGCGCGAATTCCAACAAGCATATGCTCAGGTGAGAGATTCTCAGCGGACAGGTTCTGGTCGTTCATCCGCAAAAGAACATCGCTGCTGAGCAAAGGAAATATGAAGTTCCTGACGCAGTAATCAGGCTGACTCCAACCTATAAAGCGAACTAGTTGGACACAAGCGTTGATTAGACTCCGTTCGGCAGTAAGCCATGACTTCTTGGTGCCGATTGGAAAGAGGATTTTAGTGAACCCATCTAGTCTCTTCTCGATAGCGCTGAACGATTCGGAGCAGCGACGGAGGTAAACCCATATCAGACGCGAGATGCCGTTAATGACGATAACTCGGCTCTTTGGATCCTTTAGTTTTTGAAAATTTGCCTCAAGCAAAGGGACCCAGTTATCAGAAAAGAATGTTGTCGGCGCGACACAAAGTACAGTGCAAGCCAGTTGAAAAGCATCGGCCCAATACCTCTGCTTGGTAATCATAGTGAGCACTTTTGGGTATACGAGATCAATAGCTTTGACCCATGTAGGATGATTAGCCTCCGCAGTTATAACCCCAGCGACAGAAAGAAGAAGTGCGTTCAGAATTTCACAGTAAGCATGCTTAACACGTTGGCCGTGAGCCATGACGAAGAATTTGCAAATTGATTGAGTAAAGTCTGCAGAGTCTTCAAATAACTCCAACGGGTATACCTAAACACAGAAAATTAGAAAAACAAATCAAAAATGCAAAGAGTAGATTGAAATACTTTAAGCTGTAGATACTCCATGCCGTGAATGACCACTTGAAGGTTCTGCTCCTGCTCCTTTGACATACTCTGATCACCGGTCGTTTTCTCTAACTCTGCAATAAACCTATCACTCACGCTTGTAAATCGCATACGAGACATCTCGCCTAAGAGTTCTGCAAACAATCTCCAATTTGCTAGCCGAATTGGGCTTCCGCGGATTAAATTTGGGTCGCTGGCTTTGATTTGGCGAAAAACAATCTCTTCGAGCTTGTCGCTCATCTCCTCGCCGAGGACCGATGCCGAAGTCTGCTTGACAACTTCGATTAGCACGCGGCATAGAATGTATATTGATATTAAACTTTTGCGGTCTGCTTGCTGAGCACTATCGGGTCGAGTGCCGGATAGGCCAGGCGATTGAGCGGCTGCTGAAGTACTGTGGTGCCGATGCAGGCCAAAGTAGCTCAAACTGGAAGACTGAGCAGCACTCGGGCCAAATGGACTTTGAGGGCTCTGAGGACTGGATTTGTGATGCCTGTTTCCAATCGGGGAACGATCAGAAAGACTCTTGCTGACTTTGTGACGAAGACTGCGGATCTGCTGTTGACCAGGAACAGCTAGTCCTGGTCGGCTCGGTTGTTGTTGTTGCTGGAAAGGGTAGGAGGGTTGAGGGACGAGCGGTATACCTCCTCGCTCACGGGCCGCAGCGGTGGCGGCTTCTGATTTTGACTTACGCCAGAACATGACAGCATCAATCACCGGACGTGGCTTCTGGCGCGAGATATATCCGAGAGACTCGAGGATCTTATCGAAGACATGGTCTGCGCCTGCGCCGAGAAGAGCAGTAATAGGTGGTTCCTCCTCCGACGAGTAGCTCAGGCACATATTGAGTTTCTTTTCCGCATGGCGGACGAACTGTAGAAGAAGAGGTTAAGACATGCAAACAGATAGACACGAAAGGGTGGATCAAGAGCCGCATACCTGTGTGAAGACGATGTGTAAAGAGTATTCTGCTGGAGTAATGGGCTCGCTGGTAGGGGGAGCCTGCGGCCCAGGTTGGTGCTGCGGTGGCGTCTGTGGGTGTCCGGTGAATGAAGAAGAGGTATGGATACGACGAAGTGCAGATCCGCCGAGGGAGAAGGACCGCGGCAGAGGAGGGCGACCCAGAGAGGCCTGGCGGCGAAGGTCGGGCGCGGGCGACTTGGTCGAGTCCGGTGCAGCTGAAAGCGGTCGAGGCGGAGACTCTACTATGTGGGCCGGGGGTTGGAGAACAGGGGCCGAGTGGGAAGCGGGCTGGAGGGGCGGTCGTGCGGAGTAGGATGGGAAGTCTGCGAAGTCGGGCACGACGATGGACGCGGGTTCGAGCAAGCGCGCGTCATCCATTGCGCAGGAGCGGAAGCAGACGAAGGCTGCTAAGAGCAATCGAAAACCGCAGCAGGAAGGAGCGAGGGGAACAAGGAGGCTAGCTACAGAAATGAGAGAGGAAGTAGGACAAATTTCGGACTCCAAGCTCGAGGACAGTAGAAAGCCAGGGGGACTGAATAGGGTTTCGAGGCGGGAGGAATGAACTGCTGCAGGGAGTAGCACATAGGAGCCGGGCGCAATTGGGAATTGCGACTATAGCACGAATGCCTTGATATCACGTTCGGAGCTCTCGCATCGGTTTAGTCTTTCTTCAGCAAGTATCATTGCCAATATGCCAACTGCAAAATAAATTGATGTGTCCGTGATTCTTGCTCCATTTTAATTGAGCACGTGCTCTGTCGCGAAAGGAAAACCGCAACCCTGAATGCTTGCTCGCTCGCTTGTGCCGCTCCTCGACGCAAAGCTCGAGTTTGTTTTGGCTTTCGCGAGCTTCTTCCCAACTCGAATGCGACAATCCTCTTCGATTCAGGCAGCCTTCCTCCCCCGTCCGACGCCCTCCTCGCTCACCGACTCAGCTGCTTTCTGGCTGCTGCAGTCGCCATGTCCACTAACTATGGAAACTTCAATGTGCGTCTGTCCGCCGTGGGCGTCTTTGTAGTTCTTTTCTTTAATTAACGCTGTGCCTCTTCGTTGTCCTCTAGAACTTCTGTTACTACTCGAACCTCCCCGCATGCAACGTATGTCTCTCTGTTTTCTCCAATCAGCATTTGCACGTTCTATCTAATCAATTGTTTTATAGCTCTTTGATGACTCTCCAAAGTATTGCGCTCTCCGAGGGTTCAACACTACCGGAAACGGTCGCATAGAAAACCTTGGCCTTATGCTCATCTCCTTCTTCGCCTGCATCACATGTCTGCTCTTTATCTTCTTTGCCCAGCGCAGAAAAGTGGCTGTCGGTCGCCGTGAAATGCAAATCCTATTTTTTTCGTATCTCATAGTATCAATCTCCGCTTTCTTCGCCAGTGGTGGCTTTATCTTCAACCGTACTATCATCACCTACTTTAGCGCGATAGAAATCGGAGCCACCGCGTCAACAGCCTGGCTTCTGGTGGTCAACGCTATAGTTGCCTATCAGATATTGCCTGACGGAGGTTTTCTCTCTGTTTTTCTCACATTCTTCTCGGGTCTGGCGTTTTTCATTGGCGTTGGCTACATCGCTCTCGACTCTTCATTCAGTTGGACAGGCACATTTGACTCAGCTTCAGAACATCCAGCGAGCATGCGCAACTATGCTTTATACACAGTCTATCTGCTATGGCCCATCATCGCTATAACCGTCTATCTTTTACTTCAGATCAATCTCGTTGTGCGCATTCTGCGGGAGCGCAAGCCTCTGCTTCTGCTATTCTCCACTTTCGTGCTCTTCGTCATTGGTCAAATTTTTGAATTCGTGGTGTCGCGGTACATCTGTCGCGAAACCTCCGGAAAGATTGATGGTTCGATGTTTGCTTGCTTGTTCACCCTCTTCAGCTTCGGTGGGCTATGGGCTTTCTGGAACTACATCACAGAGGATGAGTGGATCGACCCGCAGGTCGACTGGGAGGCACCAACCCGATTTTCTCCTGCGCGTGACGTGCAAAATAGACCATTTGTGCCGTTGCCTAGTACTATGCGTCAGATATGACCTAGATTTTCATACGCATTTGTTTGGTTGACGAAAAATTTAGTTTGGAATTTATGCATCAGTCGTGCTCTCAGCATGCTATCTTTAATATTTATTTATTTTGTTTTATTCTCTTTTTTGGGTATCCTAATTTTTAATGCGCCATTAATCTTGTAACGTATTGAGTAGTGTTTTTATTTCGGGCGCATGTTTGGGTCATCTTGAATGGTTGCTTTTGGTGACATTTCGGCTGCTGTTACTAATAGATCTGCTTAATAGTATAAATTGAGCAGAAGTATCATATATATTTATCTAGAGCTCCGCAACGTAAATTCTCTGTTCCTTTTTGCCATTTGACGAAATTAGGGGGGCCATATAGAGCAGCACACTGAAGCTCAAGTGATGTCAAGGCTCGAGCTAAATCGCCTGCGGCTCGCTGGTCTTTTTCTCAATTTAATATCATATTTCAATTCTTATCAGTCTCCTCTTTCGCATCGCGGCACAGCCAGATTTCCTGCAGCAATTGTTTTCTGAAAATGTCCGACTCTGACGAATCTTACAATGCGGCCTCCTCCCCGGAATCAGAAGAGGTCTCGGGATCTCGCGCGTCAAGTGTAGGCATGTCAACTCGAGCAAACCGCAGATCCAACGCCGAACTGCGCTCCACAACTGGCGGCGGCTACGTCTGGGAAGACTCGATTCAAAGACCATGGGATATCGTGCAAGAGGATGAAGGTGGAAGTTTAGCCAGTGCAATTGCTGACCTTGTGCAATCAAACAAGCGGAAGCGCCTCTTTTACGAGCAAACTCCTCTCCAGCGTGGAATCATCCGTCATCTCATTCTCGTGCTCGATCTGAGCTCGGCCATGGCCGACAAAGATCTCCGCCCATCCAGATACCAGCTTACTCTTCAATACGCAAGTCAGTTCATAAACGATTATTTTGAACAGAATCCGATATCTCAGCTGGGAGTCATCGGAATGAAGGATGGCCTTGCTAGGCTGGTGTCTCAGTTGGGCGGAAATCCCACTGAGCATGTAGCAGCGCTTCAGGCCCTGAAGAAAGAAGAACCATCTGGTGTTCCTTCGCTACAGAATGCTCTTGAGATGGCTCGAGGTGCTTTATAGTGAGTTGCTACGTTTACAACCGTATATGGATCTGCTTCTAACAGGTTTTATGCAGTCATGTGCCTTCACACGGAACTAAAGAAGTTGTCATTATATTTGGCGCGCTAATATCTTGTGATCCTGGTGACATTCACAAAACTATTACTACTCTCAAATCTGAGCAGATCCGGGTTCGAGTAGTTGGACTTGCAGCTCAGGTTGCAGTATGCAAAGAGCTGTGCAAGCAGACAAACGATGGAGATTTTACGAGCACATACGGCGTAATCCTGAACGAGCAGCACTTTAAAGAGGTTTTATTAAGTGCTTGCACACCGCCTGCATCGACCGCGAGCAAAGAAGCATCAAAATTGAAGTCCGAGTCAGAGTTGATGCGAATGGGGTTTCCATCCCGTATTGTTGAGACCTCGCCATCATTTTGTGCGTGCCATACAAGACTATTAAAAGGCGGCTATTTATGTCCGCGGTGCAAAGTTAAAGTGTGCTCTTTGCCGACAGAGTGTCCAGCATGTGGTCTTACTTTAATTCTGTCCACGCATTTGGCGCGTTCCTATCATCATCTTATGCCGTTACGAAACTGGTACGAAGTTGAGTGGCCGGAAGCTAGGCGCAGCAAACCTTCGGCTTGCTTTGGCTGCCGTAAACCGTTTGTGGCGCCCCCTTCTTCTCAAAGCTCTTCAGTACGGATACGTATAGCTACCGGAGGATCATCAGCGGTATCTGTGAATGCGCAGCATGAGAAAGAAGGTGGAGCAACCGGCAGATTCAGGTGCCCCATGTGCCATAAACAGTTTTGTATTGATTGCGATCTGTTTGCTCATGAGGTTCTGCATAATTGTCCAGGGTGCGAGGCCGCTGGACCTGCGACGCGTCGGCATTCATTGTCTAGTAAGCTTGCGAAAGGGGTATTACGCAAGCCGACAGAGACTGGATCGAGTTCGTTGGCTCCGATAAGTGTCTAGAATGAGTGCGAATTGACGAATATCATGAAATTAATTATTCTTAGAATATGTATATACTACCTGTTGCGATTTGTTGTAGCATCTACAAGTTGATCTATTTTGGCGTTTAGAAATTTGCATTGGCGCAGTTAATAAAGGAAGAAGTCACCACTTTCATGGCGTCTATGGATGAATGATCCGATGACGAGCCTCAGAGTCTTTCAAGCTTCGATTACCAATGGCGACAGTAGACAATGCAGATAGCAAAAGTAAATGACATCAACTGAAGATATTGACCATCCAAATGCAAGAAGGAAGTTGCCATGGCAACCCACTATTTTGGATTCAGGAACAACAAAGGATGAGACAGTACAGGCAAAGCGGTGGGCGATCTGAGTCGTAGACCGATGACTCGGCGGAGCTCATCGCTTTGTTTTGACGCGCCGCGCGCCGCCCGCTTGCTCCGCGCCCATCACCACTACCAGCAACAACAGCAACAACAGCAACAACAGCAACAACAGCAACAACAGCAACAAC
>JAJLTU010000085.1:0-23803 GCA_030568295.1 Myxozyma neotropica
GCCTGCTGGTCGCTTCATTTCTGGACTTCGTGATTTCTGGGCTGTTTACACTTCTATGGATCTTCCAAACCTGGTCTTTCTTTCTGTTATTGATGGTTTTCTTTCTTTTCTGTTTTATTCTGATTCTGTCTCTTTCTGATTTTCGGGTTCTTTACTGTATATTATTTGGGTTTTTATATTATTTGCGATTTTACATCATTAGTGATTTGACTGTAGATTATTCTGGGTATTGGGATTTTTTTTTATTTTGTTGTGCCTTATGTGATTTTGATTGTTAATTTTAGGATTTATATATTATTGGGATTTTGCTTTGATTTTCGTTAATATTGTTTTTGTTTTACCAATTCTGGTTTATTGTTTTGATTTTATTTGGAGACTGGAAAATAGAAGTCTTCTGGAGTTGAAATGATGGGGGCATCATCGATTCACTTATTGGTTTCTGGAAAATAGGAAAAAAAATTGATAATTAAAAACTTAAAAAAATTTGCTTTTGTGGGTCTGTTTTGTTATCCTACATTATAATTATAGCATAATTATATCTTACTATTCAAATATATCTTCTTAGTTCTACTGATGTAGAAGGTAATATAGCAGGCAAAACTATTAAAGTGAATTGATTTAGGCCCAAGCACGTAGCTTGACTAAGCTGGAAACCGATATCTTAATAATCCGAATATCCTTAAAATCATTTTACAATCCTGCGTCAAAGTCAAAATATCTGACGGTCCATTTTGTCTTCAAGATGTCGAGGAGAGGAACAGCCAATATAGGCGAGTAAGTAGGTCGTTGCCACCTTGATCCTGACCCAAAGACGTACAAAATTATCTGAATTTTTTGGCTATTAAAATGAATGCTGAAGATGCTGATCATCTGCCTTTGCGTTGCGATTTGATGGCGCAATATACGAGACCTCATTCAGGAAGGGAAGAGAATAGTTGCAACATAGGAAGATCAGACACCACTGCTCAGCTTAGCACCTGTACTCTCCTGCTCCTCTTCTTCTTCTCCTTCCTGAACTTCTTCTTCGCATTTAACATTCTTTCCATGCGTCTTCTTTCTCGGCTTTGGTTTCGGCTCTGCAACAGGTGAATACTTGGGCAAATTGTCGCCAAAGAGGGCCATGTACGAGCATGCGGCCACGACGATGCCGGTGAACGAGAGCAGTAAGGTTCCAGCATTAGCTGATATCGCTCGATCTATCGGAGTACTTCTTGCCATTTCACTATTTCAGATGTTTGTATACGTATTTGAGTGGTCTGGGATCGTGTAAGACGTAGTGTAAACGTGGTAGTAGTCGATGACATTGGGAGCTAAAGTCCCAACGGCTGACTAAGCGATTTAGATCACAAGTACTACTTAAGTTAGTTACAGCATATGATAAATATACTCATAATATAATCAAAAAATTTGTCTATCATCATGACTCCATAAGAGCCTTTTCATGTGCCCACCATCGAATGCAAGTAGAATGCCCTCCATTCTCAAAATCCCATACAACCTCCTTCGTACATCCTCGAACTTTCTCATGCCTAGCAACTCCACACACCATGCACAGATCTCTCGGATCGCCCGCGTATTCTCGCAACGTAAAAGAAGCGTCAAGGTTCGGTAAATCCCGTAAACCCACTCCTGCAACGCGCTCCCTTAGCGTACGCCATAATCGTGCCGTCTCACGTGCCTCCTTGTCCGCCTCGAAAAGTCCACCGCGTCGCTTACGCCCTGCACAGATACGCACAGCAACTTCTATCGCGAGAATAAAAGCCTCAAAAAACTTTTTGACTTTGGGTGCTGAGAGAATTCTCCGTTTGAGCGGGAATGAAAGGGGCACTAGTGATTGGAATAGAGGCATGGGAAGAGGGAAGAGGTCGGACTGGAATAGCGAGAGAAGAACTTCAGGGGGAGGCAGAGATGGAGGCGGAGGCTGCGCAGCTACTTGAGGATGTGAAGCACCAGCTGAGGAAGGCAGACTTGAAGGTCGCGGAGGCGCGGTATGGACTGATGTTGAAGCAAACTCTGGCCAAGGCTCGAAGTCGTTTGAGGCGTCGACCAACTTTGGAGGTCTCGGAGGTGCGGAATTCGCGGCTTCTAATAAATTAATTTTAGAGCCATGGCCATTTGTTACTCCTGGCTGAGGTACTTTCCTACTGTCTTGCTGCAGTAATGCAGGCACAGATGCACTGACAATCCGTCCATCAGGACCCGACAGATGCTGACCGAATCTTAGAGGTTGGATCGGCACACCACCAGACCTTGATCCAGTTGATCTATGCATAGAGCTGGTAGAAGCCGAAGGTCGAAGAGCTGTCTCACTTGAGCGGCCAGTATGCCTCTGTGGACTTTGCGGTTGCATCGACGTACGTGATTGTAAAGAGCTGTATGCCGGCGGTGGACGGGAAGCGATTGGGGGTGGAACAGCAGCTGGCTGCTTATTAGACAGTACACCGCGTTTACTAGGACTTGAAGGAGACCGCGTATGCTTAGATATCGTAGCCGAAGCTTGTCCTGGAGCAGGAGCAAGGGTAGGAAGTGGAAATTGAAGCTGAGGAGCGATTGAATTTGTTGGTGGCTGCTGAAATTGCTTTGGAGCGCTAACCTTAGGTATTGTAGGGGCTGGTACAAAGTCGCTAATGAAGTCACCAAAGTCATCATTAATGTTAGCGGATGAAGGAGTTTGAACAGTAGGTGCATTGGAAGAAGGTGCCGGTATGAGAGCTGGCAGTGCAGGCGGTGATGGTTTTGGTGAGGGTACCGTTGCCGGAGTAGTTTGGAAAGCGCTTCGTGCAAGACTATAATTCGGAGCGGGCGCCGGCTGTGGAGTTGGCGTCACTGCAGTCGCATTCGCCTGCGATGTCGCAGCAAGCAGGGAGAACCAATCTGTGCCTGAGAATGCCGACGAAGAGGATGTGGACGTGGGCGCGGACTTGGAGGACCCGTTCATCGGGGCCGGCTCCGAGCTGTTCGACGAGGAGGACGCGTTCAGCAGCCCATCGAACATGAGCAAGTCCGCCTGCGACAGCGACTTACTGGGAGAAGAGTTGCTCATTCTCGGATCCCGGTCTCTCACTTGATCAATCCCAATAAAGAGTTCCCTGCCATACGGTGCTCAGGTCGTCCGAGCTTGGAACCTGCCCCGTACATCCGTCCCCAAATTACCCCTGGGCTGGCAGCGTGCGGCTCCACGAAGAGGACACTTCAGCAGAATAATTCTTGTCTCCCGGTCATGGTCTGTCTTGCCCGCTCTCGCAGTTAACAGCCGATTTGACAGCTGATTTGCCGATTATTCTGTACGTCATAGCATAGTTCTGTTTTAAGGAGGACCATGACTTCGACGACGGGTCACTCTTCAGTTTCCTTTGTGGCAACGCGCACTCATACCAGGAAGCCTCACCTCGAAAGACGCGATCCAGATCAAACGGCTAACTCGACCGGTTCCTCGCCGTACGCTTCAGTCCCGACTATAAAACGCACACCAGTGTCTCAGCCATCATCTCCGGGTGCTGCTCAATTGCTGATTTCTGTGGGCGGAATTTACACGTCGTTCCTGACCTGGGCTGTCCTTCAAGAGCGCATTTCAACAACGCCATACGGCCCGGATCAAAAGTTCTTTAGATACTCACTCGTTATCAATACTGTGCAGTCCTTCTGCGCTGCAATTGTTGGATTCCTGTATACTATCTACACCTCTGATCGCTCTCGACAAGGTTCCAATGTTTTTCCAAATCGCACGGTCGTCTGCCAGTACGCCCTGGTCGCCGCCACCTCGTCCCTCGCGAGTCCGTTTGGATACGCTAGCTTGAACCATATCGACTATCTCACTCTCTTACTTGGCAAGAGCTGCAAATTATTGCCTGTGATGGCTTTGCATGTCATTTTGTTTCGGAGAAAGTACTCGTGGAGTAAATACATGGTCGTGCTGGCAGTGACCTGTGGTGTGTCCTTGTTCACGCTCTACCATCCAAGCTCAAGCAAGAAAGCTGCCCAAGGCCCTCAGTCGTCGTCCACATACGGCTTATTCCTTCTTACAATCAATTTGCTATTTGACGGCCTGACGAATTCTACTCAAGACCATATCTTTCAAACGCAGCCAAAAATGACCGGACCGAAGATGATGTGCGGAATAAATGTGATGTCAACTATTCTCACGGGCTTGTTCCTGCTCTCTCCGTTCTCAAGCGAACTTTCCGGTGCATTACAGTTTTTTCAGGAATATCCGGTAGTTCTCCGTCATATCCTTCTCTTCTCAGTCTGCGGTGCGGTGGGACAAGTCTTCATCTTCTATACTCTTGGCCACTTTGGCTCGTTGACACTTGTTACCGTTACCGTGACGCGTAAAATGATGTCGATGCTTCTGTCGGTCGTCTGGTTTAAGCACGCTCTGTCTAAGGGTCAATGGGTTGGCGTACTGATGGTATTTGGAGGAGTCGGCGGCGAGGCGCTTATCAAGTATTTTGAAAAGAAGAATAAGACGAGCCTATCAAGGAAAAAGTAGATAATATAAAGTTGAAATAGATGGATAATTAGATCTGCGGTTTTTTTTATTTTTCTCTGGAGTTCGCTTGGTTTGTGATTTTTGCTGATAGAGTCTTGGATCTACGCCTTAAGGATCGTCAGAGATAATACAGTGTTGTAAATAATATATAGACGTTTTTGCACCAGGTTTATCTGATTTTACGGTTTATTAGTTCTTCAAAAATTGGTATTTATTATAGCCGCGTAAAATTACATATGCCCAAACTTTAATCCGACAACAAACATTAAAACTTCAGGAGCATAGCGTAATATAACAACAACCGAAGCTATCATAAATTCATAAGAAAATCTATCTATGAGGAATCGCTAGAACCACTGGCGCGCTGTTCTGCCGCATCAGCTATAACTCCCCTTCGATATTCAGTAGCAACAATCTCCAGCTCCTCATTGCTTTTAATACGATCAGCTTGCAAGGCAATATCCATTAGTTCCATCTGCTGATGTGACTCATGCACAGCCGATTCTCCAAAGAATAATCCCCAGATTTCATCCTGGGGTACAATCTCTCCTTCACCCTTTTTGTCCATCATTCTTCCTGACGACCGCGAGAGTTGAATCGAGTTCGCGACATCCAACTTAGCCTCTGTTAGCCCATCATCGCCTTGATTTCCAAGTAAAGCAAGACGCCGTTTGGTTGTAAGCGCAAGAACTGACTCCTCAACCGTTCCCGAAATCGCATACATCCATACAGTCGTCGGGCGTGTCTGTCCGATTCGATGAACACGTGAGATTGCTTGAAGTTCGAGGGCAGTATTGAACAGTGGCTCACAAATAATTACATGCGTAGCATTAATAAGCGTCAATCCAGAACTATGTGGGGTATCAGAGATTAATACCAGACCCAGCAATAAAAATCTAATAGTCTCGGAAGGAATACATACGATTGAGATTTAGCATGAAGCAAAAAACACATAACCTCTGGATCAGATTTGAACTGCTCCATATTTTTTTCCACAGTCGAATATTTGATGCCATGGCGTAAGAGAGCCATCGAAACCAAATTCAAGAAATCCGTGAACTGGGAGAAGAGAACGACTTGCACAAGCGGATTATTTTCACGTAGCCAAATCATGTGCCGAAGAATCATGTCGATTTTGGAACCATACGACCCCATCAGATCAATAGATTTGATCTTATCAAGCGCTTGCTGGCTCATATCAGAATAGATAGCTATCCTTGCAGCCTTGGGAGAAGATGGGGCATTGATGTGAATAGGTTTTTCTTCTTGTACCTGGATATCGGAAGGTTTGTAAGAAATATTATAGATATCACTACTCTTCAAAGTCTTTTTGCAAATCGGGCAAGTGCGATGCACCTTCCACCATCTATAATCACATTAGCAGGAATCCTCCATTACCATCAAAAGCACGGTAACTCACTCTAACATACACTCCCTGCAGTACTGATGTCCGCAGACAGTTAAAGAGCCGACTTCAAACGGGGACTGACAAATCACGCAAATGCGCTCACTTTCCGGCACGGTTCCAGAATTTCCCACGACAGAGTTCCGTAAATGTTCCAAGTATCGAAGTCGTGCATATCCCATTTCAATTTTATCTAGCAGCTTTGTTTCTTGAGTAACTGCACTCTTTTTGAATTTCTCGGGCTCCTTGGGAGTGAAAACAGCAACACCATCAGATATTTGCTGCAGCTGCTTGTAATACTCGATTCGAGCGTTGTAGATCGATCGGAAAAAGAGTAACTCTCTATCTAGACTATCCAAAGTTTTCTTCTGGGTCGTCATTACATCTCGTAGCACCGTAAGTTGAGTGTCTGCCAAAGTATACTCCATCTCCAATCTATGGCGTCTCTCGCCAGAGGAATCTTCAGCTTCGTATGCCAACTGTGAAACGTGTCGTCTCAATTCCTCAACAAGATGCTTTAGCGATCTCAGATTCGAAGGCGGTTTCACAGCCTTACGCTCATCAAGCAATTTCTTTGCAAGTTCAGTGCGTTTATCCATAGCATCTTCTCGTGTGATATCGTACTCCACAAGATTATTGCGTACTCCGTTCACGGTTTCATTTCTATCAGCTATGACTTGCCGAATAGCTTCCTGATAAGAAAATCCTTCTTCTTGAGCATCCAGGGATTCGCCATACTCCTCACCATCAGGTTCTGAATCTTTATCAACTAGATTTTGGCTGAGCAGGGAAACGACTTTCTCGCGCCATTCATCAAGCAAGGCGGCCTGTTCGCTCAGTCTGACACATATTTCATGCGCGGCGTTACCAATGGAACGAATTTCGATACCATAATTAATTTCATCAATCTCTGTAATCTTAGGAATCTCCACGAACTTTTGCCTATTAGCCTTCCTCGAGAGAGTATCCATCAGATGCTGCGCCTTCAATTGCGATTCTTGAAGAAGCTACGTATCATTTCATTAGTATGGTCTTCTGAATAGCATAATATCACGTTTTTCTTACTTCTTGTCGAGCGGTTTGAGCTAACGCATAGTACTCATCCTCAAGCGCTTTGTTTTCCTAATTGATATAAGTATATAGTTATCGCTGCGAATTAGTTTGCCACATACCATTTGAAAATGCAGACTAGCAATAAAGAACAAGCATCGATGCTCCAACTCTAAGAAAGTACGAACGCGTAATCTGGCAGACAATACGCGTCCCTTCAGTTTTTCTTCCTCTTCTTTCTCGAGCTGGTCCATCATTAGGCGTTCTTCGCGCTTTTGTTCGTCTTCTTCTTCATCGCCAGAAACAGGTTCCGACTTACTCTTCTTCGAATGCTGCTCTACATCGTTATTACCGTGTTTCTTGACGCTTTCTCTGAACTCCTTCTGCTTTTCAGTTTCTTCGGCAAATTGCTTTCGGCATTGAGCAAGAACCTCTCTTGTACCTTGGCAGGCTGTGGTCAATAGCGCAAGCGCTTCATCGCGCTTCTCTTCTTGTTCAAGCAATTGCCCTCTCTGGATTTTATAAGTCCAAAGCTGACGCTGATCAGTCAAAACCGCTGCATGAGCATTCTCATACATGGCCTCGAGAACATCTTTCACAGTCCGTAGAGGTCCTCCACCCAAAGCTCGTCGATTACCTGTACCAATTTGCGCATGACAACAAGTCTGTCGCAGACGACCAAGCCAGCGACTCATCTTTGGTAGCTCCTCTGTTGGATCCCAGTCATCTTTAGTAGGACTTCCTTCTGGCGTAAAGCCACAGTCGTCCAGGAACTGCTGAAAAAGATGTCGATAATTATTTTCCTCGACGGTGGTAAATGGGATTGTCAGCACTATTCGTCGCTGGGGTGGAAGAGCAATACTATCTTTCACCATGTCTTTAGTGTGCCTAACACTGAACCTATAAAATAGATCGCAGAATCCAGCAGCATCACGACACAATCTCTGCCAGACCTTAGAGCTATGACCTTGTGTAAATGGAACCATCCTCAGAAACATCAACAGTCCAGCCAAATCAGAAAGCTCATTCCTCACCGGAGTACCAGAAACACCCCAGGCATGAAATCGGGGAATAGTTCTCGCGACCTGAGCCGCATTTCCAACTCCGGTTTCCACAAGCTGAACTTCATCAAGAAGCACCCGCCAAAATTGAAGCTTTACCAGTGGACTCACAACACGTTTATACTTCCTTTCTTGGCGCATACTGCGATTCGGGACTTTCAGGGCATAATGCAACTCGCGAGCAATCACGGAATAAGTGGTCAAAACGACGTCGAATTTTGCCATTTCTTCAGCTGATATCAGATTTTCGTCATTGACAGATTTTCCACCGTTCGTGGCCCCTTTGTAGACATAGAGAAGCAACGAAGGAGAGTGATTGCGAAATTCTTCTATCCATTGCTTATGAATGGTGGCAGGAGTAATAATCAGCGTCGTCTTTGCCTTAGTGACAATATCACCTGAGTACAGATCTGTCACCGGCTGTCCGATCTCATCGGGAGAGCGTCGATTGAGTAGTATAAGGGCAATAGTCTCCAGAGACTTTCCGAGACCCATCTCTTCGGCAATCAATCCTTTGGCTCCACCTTCTTTAAGTGCTTCTAATGCTTCCTTCCGCAACTTTGCTTCTGATTTACACACAAGACCAAGCTCAGGAGCAACCCAGATTTCAGAACCCCGTTCAAAGACTCGTGACCAACCCCATGGTGGGAAGGGAATATCCGACTCTGAAATGTCAACTAGCTCGCCTCCCTTTACAATCTTCCCTTCTTGACTCAAAGACCACTGAACTGTTTGCTGCTGATAATCTAACAATCCTGTAATCAAATCTGGGTGCCGAATTACCGGATCCGCTTTCGGAATGTTGTGACTACAGATTGCCTGATAAAATTGAACAGGTTTCACACGAGTTCGAACTATTGTCATAGTGTCACCCTTTTCATAAGCTTTTTGTATCTCTCGTTCGGGAAGTAGATTATCGATTCGTCCCCGAGGAAGGGAGGCAAAAGCACGATGCAGAATCTTGCCAAAGATAGGATGTATAGTTAAATCGGCAGCAGTAACCGATGCTAATGACGAGTTTGGCAGAGCGATCCCAAAATCTAAAAAGTATTCGTATTTACCGTTTTCTCTTTGACGTATACAAAACGTAGCTGCAGGTACGGCGAGAGGGCTGCCGTCGAAACACACCTTACGTGAAGAGCCAGCGGATGTGAAGAGTTCAATGTCATTGATCAGTTGATTGTCGAACAAGATGTCAAAAGCACAGACTAATGGTAATTTAGACAACGGAGCAAAAACCTCAACTTTTTTCTTCCCTTCAGCAAGCTTCATTTTACATGGAATCCGATACATGATATCTTGATTTAGCGATAGAGGCTTCAAATTTCGAAATATATCATTCAGTGAGTCTGTAAATTGGTTTTCAGCCAGTTTCTTCTCTTCTTCGGAAAATAATTCAAGAAAAACTAAATTTCTAAATAATATACACTGATCTTCGTATCCGTTTATTCCATAGTGTTGAACGACCGTATCTCTGGAAGCAGGCTCTGTACCAGTCACATAAACATCGGCGCTCCCACTATTGATTCGTCGACGTTTTGACGGAGAAGCAGTGGTCTTGAATTCTTCGGGAAATGCATACTGACAGACTATTTTTGACACGGTATGACTATCAAAAAGAGTTATGCTTTGGAAATTGATCGTTATTGAATCGGTGAGGTTCATTGTAGATGAGTGCTTAATGTCGAAACGTGCTCCAACTAACTAGCTCGAGAAGAGTGGCAAGACTGCATCTGTCAAATTTGCAGTATGTTTGTACCTTTCCGAGTTAAATCAATACGTCAAACACCCTGTTCAACCTCAATCGGCTGCTGTGTGGCTAAGCGAAACCGGTCAGATTTGTTTAATTGAAGAGCCGGCGATAACGGTGTTGGGACTGCTTACATACTTAGATCACGTGAAATTAACGTTTTTGAAGCCTCGCGGCAGACCGGATACGAGCCTCTCAATCGCTTTAGAGAAGGGTGTAGATCAACAGGATAATTTTGATATTGCCGCTGTAAGCAGTCTCAGAAAATGGTCGCCGTCAATTTGCGAACAAAGTCGCCCAAGGTGAAGATCAGTCGTCTTCCACCGACTCTGGACACCGATGGATCGGCCACAGTCGAGTCGCTGATCGCTGCTATCAGCGGAGCCACCAAACTAGGACCGGAGAGATTACGATTGACTTTGATTGATAATACTCGGTTGCTGCCGGGAACACTTTTGGAGAAGTATGACTTGCAGGATAATTCGATTGTATATGTGAAGGATTTGGGTACGTACGAAATTTTTCCAGAGGCGGGGCGCGCTCAAACTAACATATGTCAATTCAATTAGGCTATCAGGTTAGCTGGGCCACGGTTTTCTATGTCGAATATGTCGGTCCTATTTTTATCCATCTCTTTTTCTATTATTGTCAGACGCTGATCTACGGAAAAACGTACGAGCACTCTACTGTACAGAAGACGGTTCTTAACTTGGTCATCTTGCACTACGTCAAGCGTGAACTCGAGACGATGTTTGTCCACCGCTTTTCTAACGCTACTATGCCATTCCTCTATATCTTCCGAAATGCTTCGCACTATTGGATCTTATCTGGATTTTTGTTGGCCTACTTTGCCTACGCTCCTGGAGCTTGCCGAGATCTGCCGAACTATTTGTATTACAGTTTAATCGTTTTCTGGACCTACGCCGAACTTTCCAACTTTGCTACTCATCTCATTCTTTCCTCTCTTCGTCCCAAAGGTACTACTCAACGTAAGATTCCTTACGGATATGGTTTCAATTTGGTATCTTGCCCGAACTATTTCTTTGAGAGTCTTGCTTGGTTGGCAGTGGGCTTTTTGACTAGAAGCTGGGCTGCGGGATTGTTCTGGTTGGTCTCTACTGTGACTATGTACAAGTGGGCTCTTAAGAAGCATAGCAAGTACAAGCGTGAATTTGCTGGCAAGTATCCCAAGAACAGACGGGCTATCTTCCCCTACATTGCCTAAAGCTTTCAATCCCTACTTGAGCATCTGTGGATCTTTTGTATCATTTATCGGCTATGGCTGTGATTGTATTGAGGAGAAGAGCTAAGTCAACTGTGTTGAAGTTATGACGTACTGAATATGCCATTCTACGGTTGATAACTAGATATGGCGTGGTATCCTGTAACAGTGATATGAGTAGAAGTTAAAAAATCTCTATCCAATATTGAACATTTAATAGTATAAGTTTAACATGCCCTTACCGTCTCTGATGGATCTTCAGATAGCTCTTCCTACCTGCGACTGCCGTCCTGTCTATATTGTGTTTACAAAGAGGACAAGTAACCAAGGAGCCTCAATGAGTTGGTCTTGCTCAAACCCGGGTTCATTGAATCCTATGGTCTGCACCTAATCCTATAAGTAGATCTCAATCTTTTTTATCAATGTAAAAGCTGTCTTTTGCAAGCGGTCCAGCTTTGCGAATGATCTACTTGATACAAATTGGGTTAGGGCATGTCAACTTCAGTCATTGAGTTGTTTAAATCTCAATCTTACTCTCAATGATTCAGCGCCAGATTTTTTGTTCATAGCAATCAGCTTTGTTGCTTGGTCTGCTTTGGTCAGCAAATACAAAGTAAATAGCATCGAAAATAACAGAATCACTATTGGCTGGTACTGGTTTGTTTGTTGCGTGGGTTTCGACAGTCTTCGACTGCTGATTTATTGGCATAATTAAGCAATATTAGTGTCAAAACGGTTGTAAGCGGTGATTTGGTTTTGATCTGATTTTATTGCAAACAAAATTATTGAGATCTTTTTTGCTTGTTAATTATCTTGTGAACATGGCAGATAACAACAATGTATGTTTTCCATTCTTCTTTTCGGAATACAGAATTAATGGACTTTTCAACAGGACTTTGGTGCTATGCTAGATGTGATCAATAGAGGTAAAACAATTCTGCAATTTGGCGACATCTCAAGAGACTATTTTCTTACATATCTATATTGCTGATATAGGAGCGGAAACATTTATCAGAAAATACTACACAGCACTCGATAGTAGTCGCGAATCAATCCCAGACCTATTCGAACCTACAGCTCCTATTGTTTTTAATGGCAATCCAATTGTCGGAGGAGTTGCGTACGCCGAGTTATATCAAAAGATGCCAGTGACAGCGCATGACGTTACAGGACACAACTGCATTCCGCTAGCTGGAGGTTCAAACGGTTTACCTTCGGTAATTTTAACTACGGAGGGAAAAGTGCGCTTGGGTACAGATAGGTCAAAAGGATTGCATGGATTTTCGGAGACACTTGTATTACGACCTCAACCGGACGGACGATTTCTGGTTGGATCGACAGGTTACAGATATGTATATAGGTCAGAAGACTCTTTCGAGCCATGAATTTAGGTTGTATGGCATCAAGGAAAGGATGATTGCGACTAGGTCGTATGTATTATATCACTCGCAAGCATATTTACATAATACATTCAAATATGTTACACAAATTTCGGAGCAATTATTGTCAAGTGCAGTTACACTGTACTATGCGAGCACAAAATGCTATGCTCCTGCCTTAAAAGATACAACCTCACATTCAAGTGAATCTATATCGAGCAAAACTATCTCTTTGGTCGAGGAAAATTGTGGAAGTGCAATAACTCTCACTTGTTGACCCTTATTCCCGGTCAATATCGACGTAGAAAATTCAGGTTGATTTCCTGCAAAGTAGACATGCGGAGACTCGTCAAGGATAAACGGGTCTTTGTCTTGGAATGGGTAGCTCCCTATCATGGTGTCAATAACGTACAATAGAGCGATCACAAAGGGAACCTACAAAGAGTATCAGGAGCGGTTGGGGCACAATGTTGCCAAAGTAGCGTTGCTTCCATCATTTTAATTCTATCATCTCCCTTGACGTACTTAAAGATGTCGCTGATGGACTGACCTCCTGTTCCGAGAATTCTAATATAGTAATTGTCAGTGTTGCTGACAAGGCATAAGAAGCTTATTACAGACACTAAACATACCGAGCTCCATCAGCTTCCCACCAACAAGGGTTAGTCACCGACCGGAACGATGATCCCAAAAAGGTCCTCAATCTCGGTATCAGAGCGGGATGAATAGGTTGCTGAGGCATTGACAAATTTGTAGGATCATGATCACCTGGCATCAAATCTACTGAGAGTGACATGCTCAATTCCGCCAATATACTATCGAGAGTTTCGGCTGGTTTTGCGTTATAAGAAGCTTTATCGTAGCCGTATTTCTTTGTCTTTGAAGTTAAAGAGAGAGAATCTGCTGTATTACCAGGATCGGATTCAGATGGATCGGCAAATGAATTCCCTGCGAAAATAGCATGAACTATTTCATTTCCATGAGCAAAGGCCTAGTTTCGTTTTCGTTAGTAGAGTGTAAATATAAACAAATGAGTAATGAGCATACTCCGTCATTTCCGAGCTCTCCCATTAGATATTCGATCAGCATGGTGGTCTCGTAAGCTTCATGAACAGCACCACTTATGTCCAATCCTGATATCAGAGCTATGAACCGCTTTGCATGCCCAGTACTGATTGTTCTAGGGACCTGTGGTGCCAGCCCAGGCAATATGATATCTCTGACTTCAAATTCCCCACTTGCAGTCTCAGCTCCAAGAACAGCAATAACACAGCCGGTAACAATCAGTTGATTCTTAATTACAGATCCAGAGAGTAGTAATCGACCACTATCATCTTCCAAAGTAATCTCATCATGTTCCGGATCCGCAAATTTATCTTTTGAAATAGGAGCAACCGTCCAGAATTCCTTTGTGATTTCTTCAAGAATATTCGGTTTCTGTGGCATCTCCATATAGACTGTTCCAACAACCCAGGACAACTCGCCTTGCTTCACGTCTAGCACTCGATCAACCTTTTTCGCTCGTTGACTCCAAAACTTCAACAAGTTAATATAAGTATCGCTTTTTTGTTAAATTTGGGTGCGAGCAACTTACTTCTATTCCATCCCATGCCTCTGACGCGATCTTCTCAACTCGTCGCTTGAGTTTAGACAGACGAACAAAGTACAAGTTCGCATATTGCTGTTCATACTTGACATGCTTTCGGTCTATTCGAAATTCCTTGTCATATTTATCAATCAAATTGCACGGATCAGCATGTCGCTCATATGCTGGATAAGACTCCTCACTCCTATTTAGAGAGTCAACGAGTGATGAGACAACGCAAGGGTAGGCGGAACACATACTTAGGATCAGAGAGAAGCGACGCAGAGTCCAAAATGGAAGAAGAGGCAACAGGCGCCATAGAAGACATATATAAAACGATGACTGCGTGTTATGGCGTGAGGTGATTCGTAGAAGCAGAACGAAGACGCTTGGTGGTCAAGTGCGTTTTTTGTTTTCACGCGACTGGTTAAGAGCGCGCGAGTAATTTAGGCGGTGACAACACGCCCAATATAGAGTGCCATCTATATATTACTTGAGAAAAATATGATCTTACTATTATGGAGCAAGTATTAGTACTCTAGGTGGGGATAATTTTTAAGATTTCTTAATTATTAAGATTGAAATTATTTAATGATAAGTTCAGATCTAGCTACTGAATATATAACCAAATTTGATCTATGACTATGACTTTCGCAAAAAAGCAGCAAGATTTCTGACTTTTTTAACGTCTCTAAAAGTCAAGCTGATTCTATCCTTTGACCTTGGTAAATCTGCACCTTGGCCTGCGCTAGTAGAATCAACGATAGCACCATTTTGCCTTTTCTCCTGTTGCCGTTGACCAATTTGAAAGAGAATGCGTTGTTGAGTCTCGAATGATAAATTATTCCAGTTGCTGATTGTTGCAGGAGAGAGGTCTTTGTCGATCGTAATTTCTTGAATTCCGTGTAGGTAATCGCTGTACATATTGCCAGCAGTAATCAAAATGCTATTTTTTCGAGTTAGAAGCACTTATACAATATACTGTTAATCGTCTAAGAGAGAAAGAGCTTTACCTTCTCGGCTCTTGATATATGCGATAAGCAAGAATACGAGCACCGTCAGGATCTAATTCTTTTCGATAAATATCCAAAACTAGGCCATCTTGTAAACTAACCGTAGCAACCATTGGATAATATACATCCCCATCTTCATGAGGCATGATTCCTTGTCCAGGTTCATATCGATTAATTAAGCAGTGATTCGCACTTTGATGTGGACTCTCACTCCATATGCCTAATTGCTTCATTCGCGATACGCAGGGAATTGAAAGCCACATCGGTAATGGATCTGAAGTCGGAAGGACGGATCCTTTGAGTAGTTGAGTAGGAAATGTCTGGAGACGACGATGTGAAAGTGCTGTCCACCTTGATTCGGGCACGTTGATGATCTGGTAATAGCAAAGTTTAGAGCCATTGTCCTCTGAAATTATTCTTGCGTTATCACATACCTTTTCTAGAAGTAGATGTTCCTCTTGTCCTGAAATGAAATCCGGAATATAGTATGCATTGTCCGGTAGTGTTGTAATACGATAAGCGTCTAGCGTTTCGACTTCAAATATTTCCGGCATTTTTAGAATTTTATTAACACCGTCTTCTTTTTTTTATTGTCGCGCGTCCACTATTCCATTATTTATCTGATGAAGATGGTACGCGCTAGTAAGTTCGTCCGATTTTAAAGTTGAAGTAAAACTCCCAGACAAATTATCCGCGCCATAACTACATGGAAATAGAATGATATGCGGCCATCTTTTCATCTACGAAAATTAGCTTCTTGTTCCTAGATCTATTTTACTTACTTCGAGATAGAGCAGGCCATGCGATTGTGATGAGACTATTGTCTAAGGGTTTTACTAGTACAATAATGTCATGAATCAAAATACGCGGCAATAGAAAACCAGCAGTTCATATATGCATTCTACTAATCAGATTTTATAGACCAATCGAAATGATTTGCTTACGCTGTATCTGTATATTGGACTAGGTGCAAATTCTTCTTATGGTTGTGGTATAATGGTTTTGGATATAAAAGAGGTTGTTGACTGCTAAGCACGGGAGTCGCAGCTGTCTAAGATAGGGAGATAGCAGTACTAGGAATTTAGAATTTACTATTGCTTTTCAAACACTTTGCGGGCGGTTTGAAAATCATGAATCATTGGATGATTAATGAACATCTTCTTGACTATTACTGCTCCGCATCATGGTCGCATTACTGCTGCTCGAAATCATTTTGCTATTCACCGTCAGATATGTAATCCGCTCATGTTGCAAAAACATACTCTGTGAATACCAACCTGGTGCTCTTACACCGCATTCCTAGTGCTCTTTTTCTGAATCGAGAATTGGTTGAGCTACGCCAGCTTAATCGATATAATATTGCTGCCATAGAACACATGGAGGAAGCAATACAGATTTGTGAAATGTGTATGGGATTCAAAGCAACGAGCCTATTATGATGTAACACACCTACGCAACATCTGGTAGTCACAAGTCGTTCAGTAAGTTGTTGAATTCCTGATTATGATGACCTGCTCGAGATAGAATTAGCTGCCGCAGTTGAAATTACATCGGAGTAAATTAAGATTGCAATAATTCATCAAGAGTATGCAATTAGCACTATGCTATCGTTAGCGATTATTATCTGCAAATACTTGAACCCACCAACACACCAGAGATTATGATTAATGAGTGAATATGTGTACTAGTACAAATCTTAAGATTGCGATTTGTATCCGAGGCTAAGGAGTATTGAACGTGCACCACATCCTGAGAGTTTTACTACGTCATGGAGGCGTATAAACAAACACTATTTTTCTCCCGAATTACATTCACACCGCCCCCCTTTATGACGACTTTAGCTGAAATCTAGACGATTAAGACTATTTTCAATTATGGCCGGAATTACCTTTTTGTGCTATGTTTGATCACGTCGCTGAAGAGGATGACCAGCAAGGCCAACATCTTGAGCTATGCTATGATGATTGCATTCAGCAAGCTGTGCTGCAGTCCAGTTTTACGATTCTACACAAAAATACCCGTATATTGGGTTTTGCATATTCAGACGTATCATTGCATTAGAACGTCTTTGAGTTGGCAGCACTCGAGCTGCGTCGCCTGCGTCAACTCCAAGATAGCCCGCAAGCTCACCAACAGTAGTCGCCGTGTGCAGCTGCGTCAGCTTCACGTTCCGAGTGCGTATACCCTCAGCCGAGTTGGCTGCATCTTTTGACTAGTTTGTGATCTTAATCGAATGAGGTGTTTCAAAATGGCTTGTGCCGTATCAGCCATGAATATTATTTTCTTTTTTTTCTTTTCTTTCTTTTTTTAATCTCCTATTTTCGCTATTTTAGAGAGAGTTTGCCTCTTTTTCATATCGCGTTTCCTTTTCAGTTCATTCCACCGGACCCGGCCTCATGTGGTTTAGCGCAGGATGTAGTCGACGTCATCCTTACGTCATGGGCTGGCTCTGTTTGTATGGCACTTTGAGCGCGTTTTTTTCGCCAGATTGCCGTTTGCTTTCCGAGTGCTTTACTTCCAGCTGGCGATACGACTCCTGCCGGTCTGCTCTGGTCCGGTTGTAGACGAACGCAGGTAGACGCAAGTACTCGGGCATCGCGCGGCCGGAGCAAGACGACAGGCGCGCCGCATAGGACAAGGTTGCTAAATGAAACGGAGCGTGCGAACAGAGAAACTCTTTCTGTGACATGCTGTGAGCTGCAACGGGAAGAAACGCCGGGAAGAAAGTGTGAGCTGCGGTAAAGTCGATTAATCGGAGCAAACCGCGAACCATGCTGAAGCAAATAAGCTCATTTGTACCTGCAGCACCTGCTCGCTACTGATGGCTGCGGCTCGCACTGCATGTAGTTAGCTGGCTGAGTCAACACCGCAACCACCTCGAGTCCTTAGGCGGATAGGCGGATACGCAGGGCGCGGGAGGCCAGGTAGTCATAGCTGGGTGGTTCGTCTCGGTATGAGTGTTCTGGCTGCGGAATACGGACTCGGTCTCCAGCAGGCATGCTGACACGCAGTGGCACTCCGCTGCAGCTCACCAGCAACTATCGAGAGAGTATCGACTGGCAAATTGTCGGAACCAGATGACGACGACACATAGTTGTCGATATCGGACACGGTGCCGGCTGCCACTTTTCGCCTCTGCCATCAATTCTAAGAGGCTGCAGCGGCGTCGGCGTCGCCGTCTCTCGAGATTGGCGAGAGTTTCGTCGCCACAAGACCCTCACCATATTACGTCATCAGTCATCCGAATAGGGTTTTCTGTCTTGCCGACCCGGGTGGCGAGGAGCGGGTTGGGCGGCCGGCGGCGAGACAGACCCGCGACCCGGTTCGCCGCTCCGCGCAATTTAGTATCGGATTATTTGGGTACTGTCCGTTCAGCCCAGCGCTCCCCCTCGACGCCGACGTCCTTCCCTCCAGCTTCCCCTGTCACGCTGCCCGTGCTTGCCACCCGCGTTCCGTCCCGGTCGGGAGCCGTATTATAAGTACCCGGAGCGTCCCCGCCGCGGTCCCCTTCTCCTCATCCTCACCCTCGCAACGACCCACCTTTCCCGTGATTCGTAATCTTCCGATCCCCTATCAGCGACACCCGACTACCTGCCCTCGCCGCCCCATATCCAGCAGCAGCGCCAATCTTCTGCTGCAATTGTCTTCTTCTCCTACAGCGCAATCACTTACTCGGTGCGTTTTAGCCCGCGTTCCCTCCGCTACTCTGTCCACCATCCCGATTTGCTGACATTCTGGTTATCAGGCTTCCGAAGTCATCTCCTCCAGTTTACTACAACAAACCCACCCAACCACCAGCGCCATGGCTAACGGTCCGTTGAATCTCCTCACACCTCCCGGCGAGACCTCGCCCAGCGTCATTATGGGTACAACCATGACAATTATCAAGAGCCAGGCCATGACCCTCTCGCACCTCAACAACCTCTACTCGACCGATCTGGCCACGCAGCGCAGCTATATCGACGCCATCCAGATCATGCACAACTCGCTTCTCTCGGGAGGCAAGATCGTACTCGTTGGCATGGGCAAGTCCGGCAAGATCGCCGACAAGCTCTGCGCGACGATGAACTCTCTCTGCATCCATGCTACCACTCTCCACCCGTGCGACGCGCTGCATGGAGATCTGGGCATTGTGCGACCAGGAGACATTCTCTTCATGATCACGGCCTCTGGCGCTACTCCCGAAATCCTCCAGTTGATGCCTCATGTGCCTGCCTCCATGCCTCGCATCTTGCTCACCTGCAAGCCTGACTCGCCTCTCGGCCGCATGTCGGCAGCCGTCGTCTCTGCTGCCATCCCGAGCAGTTTGAACGAACGTGAGATATACGGCGTTCCTGCTCCGACTACTACTACCACTGCTTGTCTAGCGGTTGGTGATGCGATCTGCATTACCTTGGCCGAGATTATCACTGCAGAGCAAGAGGAGCGCAAGCAAAATTTTGGCCGATATCACCCAGGAGGTGCTATTGGCAACGCCTACAAGGATGAGGAGGCTGTGGCTAAACCTACTTACAAGGACGTCATGATCTCTTGGGCAGACCAAGTAGGTCAGTCTGATGACACTGACGAGCTTTCCATTTTACGAGCTGCGGCCGGACGTCGATGGGTCTGCGTTGGCGGCGAGCGATTACTTCGAAGTACTGAAGTCGTTGGCCGTTCATCTTCCATTTCTGGCTTGTCGATTGACGCAATGAAACGCGTACCGGCGCGCGAAGAGGTCGCTGCTCGCAGCCCCGGTGACGTCGTTCTTGTCGTCAAGGATCACGTTATCGTTGGTATTTACGAGCCTTAAAAGACTTAGGACGAGCCCGACCTGGAAACAAAAACCTTTGCTTTTAGCTTTTAGAGATCGTTGTTAGATTCTTTTCAAGTTTTCTGCTCGCGACTTTTTACAAACAGATTAGAAAACTGGACAATTACGTTTTCTGCTTTGTTTTTTTTTGTTTTGCTGTATGCGCAGGCACCGGAAGTGCTTGCTATAAGAAAATACACAACGGCGTCATATGTTTTTGATATTTTGAAAATTTGTATAGATTTGGGATTTATATGTTATATTTGGTTCACTAACGGATTTGTTTTATATTATGGCTTCTATTTGGTTATGTACTGGTGTTTTCTCTCAAATGCAAATTATTATCGCAGGACCAGTACTGTCGGATACTGAATGGTCCTGTAAATCTACTTTCTAGTCTTTTCATGTTAATCTCTGTAGATTGAGTAGACTTTCGCGTTTGCATGTGGGCTGTGATTCAGGAGTATGGTGATCCAAGTGTGCTCTGTGATTAATAGTGATTCGCTTTAAATTGGCTCTTCGCCCCTGCCTGCCCGTACATGCATTGCCACGCAGTACTCTTAATAATAGCATCTTACTTAACGCCGGTGATGAAATTTCCTTCAAATATTGTATAATAACAATAAAGTCATCCTTATTCGGATCTTCGCTAGAAGAAGGCAGCTCTGGCGGGAGTTGTTGTGACGGATAACAGGGGGATTTTCTGAGGCGGCTTCGTAATGCTGCCGATTATATCACGCTGCTGCATCCAGCTACTGCAGATTTGTTGTTGGCAATTGTTAAGTAAAATAAGTTAATACATTATTAAAGCCATAATCTTACACTTCCGCGCCTCTCATAGGTATACGTATAAAGGGCGATTCTGCACTAAGTTCTCGACCCGAAGCTGCTACACTTCGGCGCGATTAATGGACGTGCTTTCATTGGAGAGTTTTTGGCTACATTTCGCCGAACGGATATGAAAACAAAAACAAAATAGAATAGCAAGAAGCAAGCGAACAAAAGAAAGAAGAACGTTAGGAAACCAGCTCATAAAATACACTGGCAAAATTGCAATTACTGCATTTAGAGATTTATAGCCCGATTCTGACGTGAACGTATATTTGAACAAGGAAAACGCATTTGTAATTTATAGTATCCTAGCGAAAAGAAAAAATTGAGATTCGCTAAGCTGCTATAGCTCGCTTTTATTATTGCAGCTCGTTTTATATCTTGGTATATATTCATCGTCATTAGGTTTTAGACAAGATTAGTGGGGCGCGTTTGTAATTTCCAGATGAACCGCGCACGCGAAGACGAAAAGTAAGCTAACTGTACTTGCAAAATATATATTTGTTATAAAACTCCCCTAACAAATTGTACATTCTATATAACCACATAATAAACAAAATATATATATCATAAAATCCATTCCTTACTTCTTTCCGCCATCAGTAAACGGCATAACTGCCCACTTACCGCTCCACGCCCATCCGATTCCAGGCCGGCCAGTATCTCCGGTCTTTCCCGACTCAATCCAAGTCTTTTCAAGCTCCTCTTCTTTTCCATCAGCTAATCCAACCACGACATCAGCTTTGCAAGTTCGTAAGCTGAAAAGCGTGAGGCCTGCACTAGCAAGGGGTCCAATGGCGGTCTCCCAGGACGTCGTTCTCGGCCACATGGACTAAAATTCGTAAGATGTTAGAATGAAGCGCACATGATACAAACGAACAATAAAGAAAAAAGGGAATAAATCTTACGTCATATACAAGTTTGCGGTGATTCAAATCTCCCTTCAAAATCGCCAACTTACTAGCCTTCAAGTCCTCCCAGACTTCATGCCCACCACCCAGTCCACCTTCCCTAATTTCCCAAAACGCCAAAGACGTGGTCCAGAACGGCGACTCTCGCATGATAATCTTTCCATCACTAGAGTACTTGGTGATTTGCTCGCACAGATAATCGATTTCCTCTCGAGATTTGGTGAAGAAAGACGAGTCACAGAGAGCATTGACTAAGACACCAAGATCAACTGGCATCACATCAGAGACAAACCAGGGAATTGACTTTGGATGGAAAACAATCGACTCTGCCAGTCCCGAGTCAAGCAAGAACAGGGCAAAGATCATATCAGTATAAAACTCGAATCCAGCATTATCGAGAATGATATCGACGCGGCCGTATTTTGTAGTATCAGAGATAGCTGCCCAGGCCTTGTCAACGTGGTTCACGAGAATGTTTTTCTCGCTTTCACGACGAGCTGCTTCGCCTTGAAGACTTTGAAGTTGATCGAGAGAAAGGCTCGTTAGGAGTGACAAGTCGGTGGCATTTCCCCACAATGAGATATCAATGAATTCGCGCTAGACGATATCACGTTAGCTTATATATAGCCAATATCATAAAGCGGGTATAGCATACGAATAAAACCTCGAGAGTTTCCTTTGAAACATCCCCATGAAGCTGAGACGACAACGCCTTATATCTAACAGCCAATTCCACAACGGCAATCTCAGAAGACTTAAATGCGTCCAATTTTTGACGAGCAAAAATATCATAACCTTTCCAGTTCTTCGATGATATAATATAGCTGTACAATTTGCGATAAAGGTAGCATTCAGTATATAGCCATGGTCCATTGTCGAATGTCATTGGAGTAGATCCGGTTTGACGCTTGAGCTCAGAATTGTAGATTCCAATATCTGATTCACCATCATCTTCCAATGGCCTGAAGCACGCCACATTCGTCAGTAATTGAGATCTTTTACAAATAAGTTAATTGGAAACAAAAAAAACTTACACCAATTCAGCGAAATCTTCAAGATCCTGCTTCAAAACTTCTAACTTCTTGATGATCTCCTCACCCTCCGCAGCCTTTTCAGAATCAGACTCAGCAGATGTCTGTTTAATGTCACTGATGACACCAGTCAAAATAGTGGGCCACCGAGATCGCGCAGAAGTGTAGGCAAATGAATTGATATCATTGTTGACGTACGGAGGAACGGCTAATTCAATGGTTAGCAGATATTCTCCACTTGAGCATCTCGAGTGTTCTGGTACATACGGCAAGCAACAGGTTCAGCCATGTTTGGTTATGTTCAATATCTTTCTAATATATAGTAACAATTGCGACTAAAATAAGATTATAAGGCCACTTCGGTCATATAAGCAGAAGAGGAAAAATACTAAACAAAAAAAAAGATGAGGATCCGCGATAGTTTTTATTGGCGCTGTGGCGGCTCGAAGCCGCCCGAGGCCGACCATGACGCAACCCCCACTCTCTCTCCCTCTCAATTTGCCCCTGAAACTGGCAGACTTGATGAACTCAACATCGGCCAGCCTGTGACGTCAACAAATAGCAGCATTAACTCGAAGCATCTTGTTCAAAAACTGAAAGGCATTGCCTCACTGTAATTGCCTCATTAAGCGGCGGCAGCAAGCTGTTTTCCTCCGTCATCTATACTATCATCGCAGCCGCCAGGTCTCATAACTATTGTAAAAACGATAGACCTTCCCACTATATTACATTCTACATCAAAAAACTAAAGAAAGTAGCACATTCGAATAATTATAATAAAAAATACAAACAAACCCATAAAATAGATTTTTTTAAGTTTTTAATAATCAATTTTTTTTCCTATTTTCCAGAAACCAATAAGTGAATCGCCCCCATCATTTCAACTCCAGAAGACTTCTATTCTCCAGTCCCCAAATAAAATCAAAACAATAAACCAGAATTGGTAAAACAAAAACAATATTAACGAAAATCAAAGCAAAATCCCAATAATATATAAATCCTAAAATTAACAATCAAAATCACATAAGGCACAACAAAATAAAAAAAAATCCCAATACCCAGAATAATCTACAGTCAAATCACTAATGATGTAAAATCGCAAATAATATAAAAACCCAAATAATATACAGTAAAGAACCCGAAAATCAGAAAGAGACAGAATCAGAATAAAACAGAAAAGAAAGAAAACCATCAATAACAGAAAGAAAGACCAGGTTTGGAAGATCCATAGAAGTGTAAACAGCCCAGAAATCACGAAGTCCAGAAATGAAGCGACCAGCAGGC